>SNQJ01S0001253.1:2995-37316 GCA_010110895.2 Picea sitchensis
AGAACCTAAAATATTTTCAAAAGGTTACACTATCAAGCAAGAGAAGCCAAAGCCATACCTGTAAGGAGGTTACACTATCAAGCAAGAGAGAAGCCAGAGCCTCGTCTTCCTTCCATCCTCCATCGAGATCTTCCAGCATCCAAGGCCATTTCTCATCCCAAACGAACAGAGCCGAAAATAAAATGGCGATTCGCAACCGAACAAACAGAGAAGAACCTAAAATATTTTCAAAAGGTTACACTATCAAGCAAGAGAAGCCAAAGCCATACCTGTAAGGAGGTTACACTATCAAGCAAGAGAGAAGCCAGAGCCTCGTCTTCCTTCCATCCTCCATCGAGATCTTCCAGCATCCAAAGCCATTTCGCATCCCAAACGAACAGAGCCGAAAATAAAATGGCGATTCGCAACCGAACAGAGAAGAACCTAAAATATTTTCAAAAGGTTACACTATCAAGCAAGAGAGGCCAGAGCCATACCTGTAAGGAGGTTACACTATCAAGCAAGAGAAAAGGCAAGAGAAGCCAAAGCCTCGTCTTCCTTCCATCCTCCATCGAGATCTTCCAGCATCCAAAGCCATTTCGCATCCCAAACGAACAGAACCGAAAATAAAATGGCGATTCGCAACCGAACAGAGAAGAACCTAAAATATTTTCAAAATAATCGAATTTACTGAATGAAAAGCTATGCATGAAATTTACTGAATAACAGGCTATGCATGAATTAATTTACAAAAAATACTGGGGATTCTAAGAAGAGTAGAGGACAGATGAAATAATAATAAAATTTACATGGAGAGAAGAGAGGTCAGATGAAATAATAATAAAATTCCTGCTTCCTGCTTTTGCTTGCTTCCTGCTTTTGAAATCATCCATCGATTACAGATTAGACAAAATTCCTTTCTCAACGGTTCACTTTTTCAACGGTTGAGATGAGGCAGGACAGCCAGGTTCTTGTGCTTTTTCAGTTTTGATTTAAAATTTAATCATAATTGTCTCAACGGTTCACCTTTTCCATGCTTAGGAGGCACCGTCAGCGAGTTTTTTTTGTGTTTTTTTAGTTTTGATTTCAAATTTAATCATAATTTATTATTTTTTATTTTGTGTTTTTTATAAATAAAGTTTTTTTTAGTTTTGATTTTAACTAATAATTGTTCTTTTTTTTTCAAATTTAATCGTGGTTTATTATTTTATTTCGTGCTCTTTATAAATAAGGTTTTTTTAGTTTTGATTTTAAATAATAATTTTTTATTTTGTTTTGTGATTTTCTTAGTTTTGGCTTCAAATTTAATAAAAAAACTTTATTTTATTTTGTGTTTTTTTAAAATAAGGTTATGATATAACATCATTTTATTTTATAATTTTGTGAATATTTAAGGTGGAATATATGAAGTTGGATGATGTAAGGTTTTAAAGAATTAATTAAATATTTTCTTGTTTAAGATTGAGATTAATTTGTGCTTTAATTTTTATGTAAGTATTCATTGATTTACATTTATTTCTGTGTTTTGGTGTAGTGATCCAAATTTTCATGTTAGCACCAGACAAAATTACATTGCATTTACATTTTGCATTTGGAGTTTAGTTTAGAGTTGATTGTGATTTATTAATCCTTTACTTTACTTTATTTTAGTCTAGATTTGTATCTTCTATATTATATAGTTTTAAAATTGTGAAGTGTTAAACTTTTGGAGAACCTTTTCACCGGATGATATCTATACAATATTCTACTTTAGCAATGTTCAAATACTTTACATTTTTTTGATTGGTGTCTCAGATATCACCTTTCTCTTTATAAATTTTCTCTTATATTAGCATGTATTTAAAATATTTGAATTTTCTATGTTTGTAAAACCTTATGGTAGAGTCTCATAGTTTGTAGAACTGTTTTGTTAGCAATGAAATAAAGATTTAGGGTTTTTTCTTAAAAATTTAGGAGTATTCTTTGTCATAATATTATCATTTCTTGTGTGTAAAATAAAATTTGATATGAAGATTATACCATGAGACAAACTTATAGGAAAATTTGATATGAAGATTATACCCTGAGACAAACCTATAGGAAAATTTGATATGAAGATTATACCCTAAGACAAACCTATAGGAAAAGAGCACAAAGATTGAAGAAGATTATATTTCCTAAAAAGGAGAAGTGGAGAACAACACAAATCATGTTCCAATTGTTCTAGGAAATTCACTTGGTTCTTCAATGTAAATAGATGAAAAAATTCTCTCATACATGAAGTGGAAGGAAAATTGGTTAAGAAGATCCTATGGATCACACCTGAAGTGTATAGGTGGAAACCATAATGAGATCTCATTAAAAGAAAGGTTAGATCTAAACTACTTCCCAATTGTCTCAAATGTGGCCTGCAACTTTCCAATTAATTGTTATACATTTGTAATTATCTTCAAATAATGTGTTAGACCACTACCATGAAATGAAATTTGAGTCCTCGTACTTCCAAGATGGATAAGATAAAATGCCATTACACTATTTCAAAAGATTCTTCAAAATAATGATTGTAGTGTTTAGTTTTGTTTCTCCAACACATCCCATACATTATCAAACAACCTCTTTCAAAATTCAGTGACCTCTTAATCTCAAAATGGGAAATAACTAAAGGTTCGTACAAGATGAAGAGGATTTAGCTCACACCTAGTGAATGATAGATCAAATTACAAAGGATGGGTATTGGCATAGAAAATGAAATCAACAATGAAAGTAATTGAGAACAAAAAATAACTTTTGATCATAATAGTGACTAAAATGGTAATCATGAAAGCCTTAATTCAATCATCGATTTTTTTTTGTCTCAAGGGTTCAAAAGAATCAACTAGTCCAAAAATTAGATGTCTTCAAATGTTGGGTTTCAATAGCTAAATTTTGTTAAGCCAATGTGGATTAACCATCAAAACAAATTGATGTCCTTACATACCTAGGGTAAGGCCCTTGGGCAGAGGCACGTGAGACACCTTCTCCTAAACTACAAAACATATTGTCAGAGGTGAACATTGGGGTTGTTAAGACAGAGAAGGGGATTCCCAACAATCATATGGAGAGTGAGTGTGATCCTCAGGGAATCCCTTGGTAATGATGTTCCTAAGGAGATGTACACCCTTGACTTGCAGAGCATGCCATGAGGTTGCGAAAGATGACACGACTCAGTGGCACGAGAGCATGGATGAGTTGAATTTGGCCAAAACCAAAGGACACAAATGTACAAAGCATGTGAAGATATGGGTGGGTGCAATGGTTTGTGAAGACAGGACAAGTGAGGTTGATGCAATGCATGAGCAGACCGAGAGACCCATCGCAGGTCATCTTGGACAACAAGTGAAGGGATATGATGGTCTGTGTGAGTCATAACTCTTTGTGACCTGAAGTGCTCACATACATATTCAAGGATATGAGGAGAGCTAGATGCATCTCATCACATCTCATCATCAAAACTTGAGTTGGAGAGTGAGGGCTTCAGATCGAGTAGAGGTGGGACGATGTCGGAATAAGATGAAGGAAAAGTGTGAAGGATTGTATTAGTGTCTCATTGGGTGTCTTGGATAGGGTACATGATGGAGAAGAGTGAAGGTCAGGAAAGGTAGTGCATGTGATGGGGAAAAGGCTACGACAGTCAAGATCATATTGTGACAAGGAAACTTGGTTGTATGTGAAAATAGGCAAGTTGGGATGTGACTTAGAAGAATTCTTTTATATCTATGTATTGAGATGTGATATCCTATTTGTAAATAATTATAAAAAAAATTGTATAGAATGACTTATACGAGTGTTAGGAACATCCTTTTCTGCCAAACCATATTTATGTCTCTTATGTATGAATGGTTTCATAATTGTATAAGTATAAGAACTGTGTAACTGTTTAAGTAAAGAACTCAAATATAGTTGGCATAATTAGCTAAAGACAAGGTATGGTTGTGTATTGATTGAGTCATATTTTGGATGAAGTAATTTTAGTTCAGTCAAGCTGCCAAAAAAAATGTTGGAATGTCGCATGACCCTAGAGGCTAGATGACTTGGGTGCACCAAGTCAAGTTGGATTTTATAAGATTGTGGGTGTGTAACAAATGGTATCAAGTCACCGTTGGTGATATTTTTGATGACAATGGGTTGCGGAGTTGAGGTAGTTGTGTTTTGCGATGGAAGGGTGTGTGATCACAGAGTTGCAACATAGGAGTGATCATACGTTTGGTGAAAACTTGGATTTGTTGGTTTGATTCACTTGGAAATTTGGGCACTCCACCAAATAGGTATAAAACTTCTAAAGGTGACAGTTAAGTTGTGCTAAGAGTTTTGAAGCAACCAAGTAAGTCGGGGTTTCTGTGGACTTGGGAGACAAAGTTTGGGAAGTAGCACAGAGTGGTCTTGGTGTAGTAGGAAACCAAGGTGCATTTTTAGAATGAGCCACAAACACTTGAGTGCATTGGTGTCTTGGTGCAATGAGTAGTTGTGACAATAAGGGAATATTTCGAGTAATCACACAAGTAGAGTTGTGTGATGCGAGCCAAGGCTTGACTTGACCCAAAGCTTGACTTGACCCAAGAGATGCAAGTCATGCATGAATGACAAGATAGGATGGACATTGAAAATAAAAGTTTGATACAATGTTAGGAAGGATCGAAGAGGATGTTTGATATCAAATGATGGAAATCTTAATATGATGAGACATGGAAGAATAGAATAGATGTTTCAAATCAAAACTTGGTACAATTACATGAAGGATTAAAGAAGATGCATGAGATCAAGGAACCATCAAAATTATGTGATGATGAGATGAGGACCTTTTTGGATGGAACCATGTGTAGGGAGATTCCAAGAATGGGGTCACTCAACAAAGAGGATTCCCAAGGAAAAGGAGATGTCACAACAAGGAAAAAGTTTCTTGATAGTAAAGGAAGACTTGTTTAGTGTTTTCTTTGCGGTGAAAACCACTTCGTAGAAAATTTTCTATTGAATACTAAGTTGGAATAGTTGGAAGAATACCAAGTGCAGTAGGAAAAGGAGAATCATTCTTCCATGGTTAAAGTATTTCAAATGGCCTCACCTTCAAAATATATTTTGGAAGCGGTGGACGCTTTGATAGAAAATATAGATTTCAAAGATAGAGTCTGTAGATAACATTCACAATGTGAAGGAGAATACATTTACATTGTGGATGTGATGGTGAGTGGGGTGAAGGTGGTTTCTTTAGTGGACACCAACATGGTCAAAAAACTTTGAGTGAGAACACCATGAATTCACTCCATTGTAATCATAAGAGTATCGTAACCATGTACAAAGTGGTCAAATCAACAGTGGAACCAATAGTTGGGGTGGTTCACTCTACACCTTTGAGAGTTTGAAGTTGGTTTAGAAATTGGGACTTGATGGTTGTTCCATTGGATGATCATATGTTTCTCTTGGGGCAGGAATTTCTCATATTTTCAAAGGGATTTCCACTCCCACACATAGGTTTCCTAGTGTTCTTAGATGAAGCTAAAATTCCAAGTATGCGCATGATGATAAAGAGGAAGATCATATGAATACCCAAGATGTATGTAATAAAATTGACTGAGGGAGTGAGAGGAAGTGCAAAGAAAACTTGTGACATGGTGCAACAACAAGGGGTGAGTCTGGCCATCATTACATTGAGAGGATATGGCTAGAGAGAACAAATGTTGATCGTAGTGGAGACATTGGTGAAGTATGTCTTGGAGAAGATAGATTGGTTGCAAATCTTGAAGTACCATAAGCAAGAGAACAAGGATGAGTTGAATTCAATAATCAAAACACTTTCCAATGTCATCACATAGGATATGTATACCAATTTGCTTTACTTCCAACATAGTTGTGAAGGGGTTGAGGCAAATCGATTGGAAGACTCACTTTTAGAAAAAAAACTAAGTGTTGAGATCAAGCAGTGCATGGAGGAACTCACTCATCCAGACTTGGATTCATACACAAAAGAAGTGGGGAGGGAGGATCATTACCTTGTATCCATTGTGAATTTTTTTAAGAAATACATGGGGATATATGACTTTCAACTCTTTATCCTCAAGGGGTTTCTTTGATACTTCATTGATACCTTATCCATGAAGATGTTGAGTGATTTCTGAATGAATATCATGCTACATCATGTGGGTTTCATCTGACTCTGTTCGACACAACCCAATATATTTTGGGCATAAGATACTTTTGGCCCATGATCTTCAAAGATTGTATGCAAGTTTTCCGGAAGTGTCACTCCTGTAAAATATTTACTTGTAAGATGCAATCTTAGTCCACTCCTATACATATAGTGGTTTTCATTTTTCCCTTTATGAAATGGGGGATTGATTTCATGACATGTAATCCCACCTCAGCTAATGACCATGGCTACATTATTGTGACTGTTGACTAATTTACTATGTGGTTTGATGCCTTGCCTATGTTTTCTAAATATGGGACCACCATTTATTTATTTGTATTCAAGCATATCATTGTTCAGTTCAAAGTACCTAATACAAATGTGACAAAACATGAGCCTCATTTTCACAACAAAATGATGATTGGACTATCCACCAAGTTGGGTTTTGTCCATGAGGATTCAACATTGTATTACCCTGAGGGAAATGGCCAAGTTGAAGTGTTGGAACATAGTGGGAAGAACCGAGGTTAATCATCAAAATACCAACAAAAAAATTAGAAACCAACCATTTCACGATCACTTGCAAAGTAAGTGAAGTCTCACATGAGGCATCTAGAGGGGCTACAAGAACGAAGGTTCAGAAATAATGAGGGGAAGTGAGGTATTSAACTTGTCATTACTAACCATCTACTCATGTGCATAGTTTCCATTAGTTAACAATTACTTAACCCTCAATATATTCTATGAACAACATTCTCCCACTTAACATTCATTCAATTACCAGTTACCTCAATTCGTGAAATTACAACAACATATATAAATAACACATTCAACATACTTAAGAATTTTCCATCATTGCACCATAATAGTAGRCATCATAACATGCAAACGCAACACATCACAAAAAACAAGTTTTAACATGGTTCGCCCATCTTGGGCTACGTCCACAACAACTAGCTTCTTATATTAATCATTGATAATGTTCTTACAACTGTGCACTGTTCTACAAAATATGAAGAAATAACATTACCCAAACCTTCCTAGACATTCTATTGCAGTGCCAAATTCACTCCTCATTCATACCTAAAAAATTCTTCCTTATCTCGACTCAACTTGCCACAAAAAGCACTAAGAAATTCTCACATGTTGAAACCTTGGAGATTCCCAACCTCTCTACCCAAAAACCCTTTAGATATTTCTACATCGAAATAGAGATATTCCCATTACAATGTGAACAAAATATCCCAAAACTCCTTACTAATTTCCTCCTTTTGTGCACAACTCCATCATGTTTCCTCCTATCGTGTGCTTTCACTCCTTAAATTATGCTCCTGTCACATGCTTTGGTCCATATTATAACTTCCTTTTCTTCTTTGACTTATTCTAGCATAGATCCCAAAGATTAACCAAAATGCCTATCCACCAGGCCTCGAACACTCACATGTATCTCATACCGAGCCATACATGCCTTCTTCAAGTGCACCATGAATGTTTCAAAGGTATACTTTTTTTTCACGACCTTCTCCTTTACCTATATTTCCTTATGAAAAATTTCGTCAATTGTTTTGGTAGTGATCTGAGCCTAAATATTCTCAACACTTTTACTAGTCGCTTGTTTAATTATACCTTGAATTGTTTCTAATGTTTTTGTCACTCTGTATGATTCATGTTTTAGTACTAATATCTATTGTGTGAGAGCCTGTTGCTCCACCATTAGATGATACATTTCTGAATACAACTTTCTATTCTCATTCATTGTTGTTACCACCTCTACTGGTGGTAATGTGCCCATCACTATTTTAAACTTATGCACCTTTTCCTACACATCATGGATCTTTTGGCTAATGTCTTATTGCTCCTTACCTTCACTTAGTTCTATCGAGACACCCATATTTTTTTTATAAAGAAAGCAAATTCTACTTCTAGAGTCTTTATGCTTTCCACCAATGTTGTCACTATGTTCTTCATTCTCTCCCTCTCTTTAGGTGGAGTTCTTGGTGTCATACCTGCTTCCAGGTCGACTATTTGTGCACATAATCCCCGACCTTTTGCATGAAATCATCACGTGCTTGCTTAATATTTTTTTACTCTATATCCAATGTGAAATTATCGACCATGGCCTTAATCAACTCACTCAATGCCTTCTTTGTGCATGAGTTCATAGCTTGTGTCACACCCATCTCTAATTCCTGCAATACATCTATTGGCAGTTGAGATAACACTAAGTCATGTGACTTAGTGCCCTTGTCTATCATTTCATTTCTTTCATGGGGAAGTATACTGCCCCTATTGATCCAAGTGGATATCGGTGGCCACCCACCTATTCCAATCGGCTCAAAATAGTCTTCTGGCAATTTACTATTTTTAGCAGTTTTTCGGTTCCTAAACTTCTGGGACTATTTTGATGTCCTAAATGAATTTGTTTCATGATTGAGCACCTCAATGATGGAAAAATGATTTTATTGAGCCTCAAAAATTAATCTCCTCAATGATACATTTCCAATGAGCTATCACGCACCCCAAACAAAGATTGTATGCCAAAGTTATGGCACAGGGAATTTGATACACCAAACTACCCAAAATGGGGTCCACAAAATCATTGGATTTTCTTCTTCTGGGGTTGGGGTTTTGGATTTTATTTATGTTGCCACCATTCTAGTGAGTCTTTCTCTCTGTATTTCTACAATTTTGTACATTTTTCTCATTAATAGAGATTGTGTATTACTATATCTATGTGTTTATGGTTGTATCTCTTATATATCTAGGTTATATTATTTTATCTCTTGCAATATATTTGTATATTTATATGTATATCTCCGCTCTCATTTCATGCCGAAAATAATCTGGATTAGTGGTATCAGAGCATGATGTTCTTGATCGTTTTTCAATGCATGTCCCCGATGAGGTCCAAGTATAGAAAGTTTGTTATAGATCTTGTCTCTCTTGACGAAAATTGCTCTCACACACCCAAGAAGCCCTCTATGGTAGAATAAAAGAAAAATGAACGAGAAAAAGATTCTATCAATCTATTTCTTAAGAAATCTCTCATGCAACAGAGGAACAAAATGATGGAGAATTTTTCCCACATCCTTCAACACCTGCCAATAATAGCAAGTGTGTCTTCACCAAGTGGCCACTTTCGAGGAACCTCTCCTTTCAAGGTACAAGTTATTTTTTACATTCTCATATTTAAAGATCAGATAGATGCAGATGCCCTAGAAAAATGGTTAAATATGTTAGAAGGCTATTTCTTTGCTCACAATTTTTCCCATGGGAAAAAGATCACCTTCGCACTCCTTAAGCCTCTTCACCATCTCAAACATTGGTGGGAAACTTACTGGGAGAAAATGTCCACGTAGGAGTCTAGAATATAAGGGGATGAGCCCACTTATGTCTTTTATTTTGATGTGGTCAAGGAACAATATTACCCTCTTGGTAACTATTATGATCAGTACATGAGATGAACCATGTTGCATCAAGAGAGGGGCCAAGCAGTGCCATATTTCACCAATACCTTCCATGCCTTGTGCAATAAGATGGGTATCAAATATTCTGAGTAGAATTTGGTTCTAAAATACCGTGGGGCTCTACAAAGATACATCCAAACTGAAATGGATTTTCTGTACATATCATCGTTCGGAGCTACCTATCAATATGTTGTCAAAATAGAGAATAAATTTAGGCACAAGAAAAAACATGAGTTCATGTCTACAAATATACAACAACCAAAGTATGATATCAATGGCCACCCACCTATTCCAACTGGCTCAAAACAATCTTCTGGCAATTTACTATTTTTAGTAGTTTTCAGTTCCTAAACTTCTGGGGCTATTTTAAGGGCCTAAATGAAGTTTTTTCATGATCAAGAACCTCAATGATGGCCTAAGCATTTTATTGAGCCCCCAAAATGAATCTCCTCGATGATACATTTACAATGATCTATCATGTGCTGCAAACATAGATCATATGCCAAAGTTACACCCCCAGGAAGTTGATACACCAAACTACCCAAAATAAGGTCCACAAAATTGTTGGTTTTTCTTCTTCTGGTGTTAAGGTTTTAGATTTTGTTTATGTTAAAACTAACTTTAGAGACTCATTGTAATTGTTTTCTTTCTTATGTGAGTAGTTGTCACATATCTTCTCAGATACAAGCTACCACCATTCTAGCGAGTCTTTCACTATATTTTTCTACAATTTTGTACATTTCGCTCATTAATAAAAATTGTGTATTACCATATCTTTGTGTTTATGGTTGTATCTATAATATATATATCTTTTATATTATTTTATCTATTTCAATATGTATGTATATTTGTGTGTATATCTCGGCTCTCATTTCGTGCCGAAAATAATCTGGATCAGTGGCAACAGAGCAGGTTGTTCTTGATTGTTTTTCAGTGCATTTCCCCCACAAGGTTTGAGTATAGTAAATTGGGTCTAAATATTGTCTCTCTTGAGGAAAATCACTCTCACACACCCTATAAACCCTACATGGTAGAAGAAAATAAAAATTGCAGAGCATAAGATTCTATTAATCTATTGCCTGAGCAATCTCTCACACGACAGAGGGATGAAATGATGGACATTTTTTCCCACATCCTTCAACACCTTCTGATAGAAATAGGTGGGTCTTAATGAAGCATGTAATTTCCCCCACCTCTTGATGAGGAGGGTTGGAAATACTCATTATTCTATCTTTCCCCACTAGACTATAGTCTCATATTGGGGACAAAGTCAACCAGAAAACATAACATTCTATTATTAAGTTGACTTTGTGTGGAAAAGGATAACTTAATGAAAGAAAATTAAAAGATGAGTTAAAGTTAAAGGTTAACCCTAGGGGTTAACTAACTAAACATATGAATATATTGGAGCTATAAAGGAAAGGGAATGGTGCACTCCTTAGGCATTCAGGATTATTATGTTATTTACATTGGAGCTCTTGAGAACAATCAATTTTGAGGGTTTTGAGTCTAAAACCCTAGAGATCAACTCAGTGGTGAAACATCGCACCTTTCTTAATCCAGGATTGGTCCTGGAGGTGAAATAATCCTCCCAAACCATTCTATAGTGTTGCAATCTTTGTTCTACAGTAAGATTCTAGGCTAGGGCACAACCTAGGGGGTTTTCAGCTAGGGGGGGCACAACACCTTGGAGAGATTAATTCAATATGGAGGAAGGAGAAGGAATTTTGGAAACGTATCACCTGGGTTCTCTTCGTGGGGTCCCTAGAATCATTCTTGGTATATTATAGAGGATATTTTCCTTGTAGCTTATTTATGGGATCTTGACACGAATTAGATGAGATAAGGGCGCATTGCAGAAAGAGGTTATCAATGCTTATTTGCTTAGATATTCATAGATTGATTTGAGACTTCATCACATTGGTAGAATTGGCTAGATCTACATTTTGGTAGCTTTTGGTGGCATTGGGAGGCTCCTATATGGTAAAATGAATTATCCTTGACTTAATAAAACGAGGAGGGCACAAACCAGTTGAGGGTTTTCCTATTTGGAGGAGCAGGAATTATCAGATCATCTTGAGACTTGGACGGACAGTTTATATTATCCTGATCTACATTTTGGGAGATTTTGGAGGGATTTGGAGCTCATACAAGGGAGGGTCTAAACTTGAGGGTTTAACATCATCTAAACCATGGTGCAACTCATCTAGTTGGGGGGGTTTTGTAGAGCATTGTCAAGGTCTTCTTATATTCATTCTTAGCTTGCTTGTTGGTGGCCTCTGGAGGCTTGGATCTATTCTCAAACAGCCTTTGGGAGGCACTTATGTTTATATTTCATATTATTGTATCGAATGGAAACCCATTTTGATATTATTGGGGCTTTCTTCCAGATCTACATATCTCTTGTATACATGATCTCCCTACTATCTAAATAAATGTCAAATATGAAGTTGTTGATTCTCTACTGGTGTTATATATATATATATATATATATATATTGTCTTGTTTATGATTTTATGCTTCATACCTATTTCTCATTCAACATTAAGTAATCCGTAATGCACATCTCCATGGGAACACCTACAAATGCATAAACACACATAGCAAAGAATAAACAATTATTGTTCCGAGCAAAAAAATTGGCTGAAGAACATTACAACGATATCATAGCGTTGATCCTCCCATCTTGTGGGGATTAGCAAATGCAGAAGTTCAGTGGCATTTACACGAGAAGATACATGAAACAGACGGATGAGACAGAGGCATAAATGGAAGGGTTAGGTGAGGACAATGATCTACAGATTCTAGAAGGTTTCTCCAAGGAGGTACAACACTCCATAAATATGACACAAAGTACCCTTTCACATCATCTATAGGAAAACCAGGAGGTAGTGCATGGGGGACATGAAGAAATGACAAATACTTTGGAAAGAGTGAATACTAGCGAGGAGAGATTAGTGCAACTCCTGATATAGATGAATCATGCAGGGAAGGGCCCAGAGGTTTATGCAAACATAGAATCTAGTGGATCTCATGGAGGGGCTCGACCTCAGCAGGAGCAAAACCCTCATTATCACAACGAGGGATAGATATATGGAGGTGGGGAACTTTAGGGGAAAACACACAGTAGGACCACCCATAGGCCCTATATACCCACATTCTTGGATAATCAACCATAGCGCAACTATGAGGATGAGATTGAGGATAAATTTGAGCAGTATGCTAGGGAGTATCATGCTTTGAGTGCAGGTTTCTAGAGGCAATTCATGTTGGATCAGTATTGTGGAATCAAGTTTCAGGTTAAGCCTAAGCAGTATCAAAGGTCCAACTATGAGTTGCAGCGCAGGGAAGGAAAAATAGTAATACCTCATTTTGATGGATCTTCTAAGATGATTGCACAAGCATGGGTGTAGAAGTTGGATACCTACCTACAACTTAACCCCATGAGTGAGATGGATGCCATCAAATTTTCCACCATGTACATGGATGGAAAATCTCATGATTGGTGGTACCATGGGTTGACCACACTTGGTCACAATTAGATTACGTCCTATATAGAGTTCACACAGAGGCCCATTGACAGGTTTGACCAGGGGGACCCAAAGCTAAATTTTAGGGAGGTCACATAGCTCAGACAGATAGGATCACCAAAGGTTTACATAGAAGAGTTCCAAAGACTAGTAATGATGGTGCAGGATGTGTCTCAGGTGAGACTTTTGATGCTCTTCATAGAAGGGTTGATGGAAACCTTGAGGGGTTGGGTCAAGGCATTTAAGCCTACCAAATTTCATGATTCCATTTGGAAAACCAAGGACATCATATTGGCAGCAAAGACGAGATTCACCCCTAGAACTCCTAACCAAGGGGGTATAGATCAAATACCTCTTATGAACGAAGAAGGGAGAGACCCAAGGGGGTTTGACTGAGGAAGGGGTCATATGGATGATCACACTATGAGGGAACTCAGGAGGAAGAAATTATGCTTCACCTACAAGGAGCTAGGGGACCCAGCAGACAAATTCATGGGTAAGGGAAAATCCCACTACATTGAGGTGATTTGAGATGATGAGGAGGATGAATATTTTGGCCACCTACAGAACATAGAGGAAGAAAATCAAGTTCAAGAAGAAGAGGAAGATGCAAGTCATGACCTTACCAAAAATCAAAAGGTCACAATTACATCCATTAGTAGGGTACCAAAATTCAATACTTTTTGGATGAGGGGAGTGCTACAAGGGAAGAAAGTCTTAGTTCTCATTGATGTAGGTGCTTCACACAACTTCATTGACTCATCCCTACTGCAAAGAAGACATATACCAATATTTGAGTTTGAGGGATTTTGTGTAGAGGTAGTAGGAGGGTGCACCATGCCTTGTGACAGGTTGATGCAGACCCCCTTCTCCCCTCAGGGTTGCTCGACCTCCCAGTCTAGGATCGTTCACATAAAGGATTCAAATTGAATCTTCAGGCATTTATTAGACCCCAATCAATCTACACAGGTGCCCTTTTCTTCAAAGTGTGGTTTTGTCAAACCCGTGGGCTCTTTCCTGGCCTCTTCGAAGAATTTGAATAACAGATGCTAGCTTCCATCGCTAGGTTTCTTCCTTCATATGACCTTGGGCTATGACCTCACATACACTCATTCTTGCAGAGTGGAGAAAAGTGGTTTGAGACCACACTGCTTTTCTCTCTGCAATTCACTATCAATCACCACATGTGCCTTTGGAAATATTGTGGTTTCAATTGCATCCCGCTCTAATACATTTAAATTTCGAGCACCTTCTGACCCCACAATTAAGCGTGACCATTGATATTCAATCTTGGGAGATTCCTCTTGATCAACGGATACAATATGTCCTCTATATACCTTGTTCAACTCTCATCCAATCACCCTTTTCCTCCTTCTTCATGCACCCCCAGATCTCACGATCTATCAATGCGTGCCCTCCTCTCAAATCGATGACTACGATTGATTTCTCCCTTTGGGCTTCAGTAGTTTCAACTCACAATTCTTGCTTCCTCCAAAGTACCTCCACCCAAATTCGACGATCTCTCGACATGTGTCACTCACAGATCAAAGAATGTGGTTCACTTATACTCTTCGGGCCTTGGGAGTTTCAATTGTCAGTCCTCACTTTCTCTGAGGATGCTTTCACTCGAAGACAACAAATTTCCACCATGTGTCCCTATGTATCTAACGATCCAGATTCACCTCATCTCTTTGAGATTATTTCACCCGAATTTCATAGATCTTTGTTGTGTGTCCCTCTGGATCTGATGACTATGATTTACTTTGGGTCTTTACCCAGAGTCCACAAATTTTTGCTGCGTGTCCTTCCGAATCGGATGGCTACGATTGCTTTCTCCTTTCAGGGTTATGGAGTTTCAACTCTCAAATATTACTCCCTTTGCAGGAATTCCACCTGAAGTTGATGATATGTTGACATGTAACCCCCTGGCGATCAACAACTAGGATCCACTCTTCGAATATTTCTATCTCTCTTAATCTACAAACTTCTGAAGTTGTATATCTTGCACCAACTCTCCCTTTGGATGATTAATGGTCCATAATCACTTCGGGACTTTGGGACTTTGGCAAGTTTACTCTCCTATGCACACAAAGGACTTAAGGCTCATGCACTTTTCCTGTATCCGATGGATGTCAATCCATCGTACTCAGATCTAATGGCTGGGATCTTTTCTCCTCCTAGCATGTTATTTCTTCATCCTAGACCCTGATCTGATGGCCCATATCTCTTCATGTGCCCGATCTGACAATTTTTGTCGCTCCTCCTCATGATATTCTTTGTTCTCCCAAACATGGGAAAATTTGTGAGTGTTCAAAGGTTACGGCCTTTGATTCTTCTACGAGCATGGCTAATTGGGTCTCAACTTCACTCTTCCTCCTGAACTTCGGGACTTGAATGAATTATGTCAAAACGATCCATGCACTATCCCTTCTAAGCTTTGGCCAATGTAACTTGGCTTCAGTTCTAGCACAGACTTGCACTTTCGTTGTGCAAACTTGCACTACTCCTCCAAATATTGTGAAGTTGAAGTAAATTCACTTATGTGCGCACTCCTTTCGCTGCCTCTCTTGATATTTTTCCTTGTCAAGTTCTAAGATTTCAGTCCCTTTACTCCTCAAAGGGATTCTTGTTCCTTATCGATAGATTTTCCTCAATGCACACTTGTAGATCTTTACAAAGTGTTCAAAAACTCTGTGAGTATCTCCCCTCTAATACTCTTCTCTTTGAACTCAATAAATATCTCTTCTCTGCACACTTGCATCTACTCAATTCCCACCTGGAAGAGATCTACAAAGTTCTCAGTGACTGACTGTCTCTCTATCCTTCCCTTACACAATTTACCCTCCAAGTTACTCAAAAACCTTGAAGTTTCCCTTGAGCTTTTATAACTTTGGTGCACCCTCCTGGCATGTTCTTTTTTGACTCCACAGAGTTCAGATGCACAGTCCTTTCGTTGGCTACAAAAGCTCCAATGTTCTATTGTGCACTCCTTGCATAGCCTAAAGAATCCAAAATGATGTCTCAAACTCAAGAAAGATAGAGAAATATATATTCCTACTGTATATGAAACCTATCATGCATCTACATCATACATAAACACACACAGATAACATTCATCAGATACACATAAACACAAAAAGTTCATGTGTAAGAAAAATCACTTTCTTTCTATTAAGATGAATGTCTGATTACAATATTTGCAGGCTTGTTGGTCGTTGGTTATGTATTAATAAATAAAGTGAAGAAAAAGGAAAATAAAAGGTGAAGTACAAACTGTGCAGAAGGCACATTGACTTAGATTGGGTCGAAGTGGTCAAAAAAGAAGAAAAGAAGGAGTGAAGTAAGGGAAAACAAGTTGTTGGATGAGGATATCGAGGAAAACAGATAAGAAAGGAGGATGGATCATGGAAAACTCAGCAAGATGAAAAATCCATCAATGGATGCTTTGGAGCACCTCACGGGAAACATGGAAAGATGGATTGGAGAAGCCTAGAAAAAGCGAGTCAAGTTGACCTAAGGTTTTAGACAACTAGGGTTTTGGTATTTAGGGTTTTGACACCTAGGTTTTGACCTAAGGATGTCCAAGATATATTGTAATGTATAAATAATAATTTATATGAGAGAAGAGGGGTTCGCTATGATTGTTGAGATAAAGGGTTGTCATTGGGGAGTAAGAGAGTGAATATTGTTGTAACTTTTTTGTTCATACTTCCACTTGGCGCAACTCTATGCTATAATTATGATTTTTTTCACCTACTCCATTGAGATTTTCATATGAGCTCAATTGGGCTTCTGCATAAACATATTATGTACATTTTTTCCAAGTTTCACCTTATTCTGGGTTGTGGGATGCTAGTTACAGCCTACTAAAGTTCTAGGCCAACTTGTGTTTTTTCTCTGGAATGCTACAGGTACCTTATTTTCCATATTAAACACCTTTAACATGCCCATAAATTTAATTCATCTATGGGACTACCTTCTATGGTTCAATATCCTTCCATTGACTACTCCTACGCCTCAATCTGATTTTGGAGCATAAAGTTATGGTTCTTTGAAGCTAGTTGGGTGTTATAATTTACCCTCCACTATTTAAGCTATAAATTTCTCAAAAATGATATGTTTGACGAACAATTTACACCATTAGAAAGATATCTCCGAGTTCTTTCATTTGAGCTGCAGAGACACATTGTACCATTGATACACCTCTGTCTCGTGGCTTTTGAGTTGATAAAAATGCTCTTAAGGACCTCAAAAACGTGTTGCAAAAGTATGGCGTTCAAATGATATAAAATGTCACAGAAAATCACTAGTTTTATGTTGTTATTCGCCTTCCAAATGAATTCGCGCACAGAAATTTCAACCTGTAAACCCATATTTACCATGTAAAGAAAAAACACAAGGGAAATCGTGCTTCAAGAACTTTAAAACCATTCTGTATCACTTCTTTTCCGCGCCACTAACTTGCATGCACTACTTTTATGTCATGCGCCAATATCCACCATCTGTAGTTTTTGTATCGCACACTGATATCCACTGCACACAATTTTTGAACCACACACTGATATTCTGTGCACATTTCACTCGACGTGTTACACCAAGAAAAATTTTAGTACGCCCCACCAATCACCAATACTTTGCACACACCGTTAACTAAATTGTCGTGCGACAATATATACCCACATTCTGCGCACACAAACCAAACTCCTCTGCACTTTGCCAATACTGCACACACCACGTGCACCATTATTATGTGTATGCACACTGTGCAATGATAAATTTAGTGTGCACACCAACATATTTCTCCATGGCACCAAAATTTAGTGCGCACATCTGCACACTAACATTTTTCTGCAAAACATCAGAATTTAGTGCGTACACCCGCACACTAAATTTTTTCCGCGTGGTGCCAAAATTTAGTGCGCACACCAACACACCAATATTTTTCCCCGCATTGACGAATTTGTACATATCATAATCCTTTACTGTGCATTTTAGTGCGCCCACCTATGCACATACATTTTTATGCGCATTAATTCCTCGTGAATTCCACTACTGAAATTGGGGTTTTTTCTAACCTTTTCCCCTAATTTATCATATACCATATGCAACTATGAAATTTCCTCAATTTCACCCCGATAACACCCATTCAACCTTTGCAACAACAAATCGTTGTGGGTTAAAATTTATGAAACGAATTTACCCAAAAATCAATTCACGAATTGAGAATTTTATTTACTAATCTCGCTCCATCTGTCATGGCTCAATGTAACTGCAAATTCAACCAATTCCATGTTCAAATTTTCTAGAACAGATATTAAATCAGGAATATCTCACAACATGGTCTAATTTCTCAATTTTTGTACCATATTGTAGTTGGACACTCTGTAACTCGAAATTTGGCCACTTCGAAATAAATCCTCTGTGAAATTTTGCTTCAACTCAACTTGTTCGACCCATCCAGGCTCAGTGTTGAAAACTGTAGCTCTGATACCATGCTGTAATGTTCTCTTCCATCCATGTTGGGCCACACTACGCCAGATAACTCTTATTGTTCGCTCTGCGTAACATACCGTAACATACCCAACATCCAACTGAACTATGCCACATATATTTTTCGAACTGCATGCAATTAAAATATACACACAGAGAACTCTTGCAGAAAAATTATATATAAAACGTAAACATAAAGATACATCTGTAAATAAACGTATTCACACTGAGATAAAAATAAACATATACATGCAACATATACAAGAAATACCCATAAAAATAAACATAGTTATAATCGTACATATGATAACCATAAAAATAAGCACGTAAATAACCATGCAACATGTAAATTTATCACACAATTGGAACTTATCTTGGTAATAATGTCACCAACTATGTGAAGACCTTCCTCGAACCTCCCAGCCTTAGACCACACTGTTCATCACTCTCAACAATGAGTCACCCTCAATCTGGGAATAAACTGCACCCAGGTAAAGGGATTCCTAACTAGGTTAAAGGATCATAGACAACAAGAAAGACTTCGTCTTAGGTGCCAACTCAAACTAACAACCTATAGTCCCTCATTCCCCAGATGCTTGTCCCACCCAAGAAGTGTGCCCCTTCTCTACTCAACAATCCTTTGGCTGCCCCACTTCCTTTTCGGGCTTTAGCAACAGACCGGACAGGAAGTCTTATAGCACTATAGCTGCAGTTCAACACCTCGAGGAGATCAATACCCAACAATTCTCTCACCCAGATAATTTCTGATGGGCCTGACAAATCACCTCTTGAATATCCCAAGGCCCTGACAACCCGCTTCTTCAGTCCAGCTCTGAAGCTAACCAGCTACAACAACACAAAATGGATATGGATATGGGTTCAAGTACGGTCATGAAGATACAAAGGATAGATCAATGGGTTTGTGCATGTTCATGGATGATTGACTGGTTAGCGAGCATGATGGAAGGAATGATGGAAAATATGATCGAAAATGATTTAAGTCCCAAAAATATGTATGACTGTCCCCAACCTGACACTTATCACATCGAGAGCTACTTTGGCCTACTTGTCCTCCAAGTTTAAAACTTAGGATAAAATAATTATCCATACTTTATGATTTAAGAAATATTAATATAATGTTCCTTTTTGGCTTAAGCTCCCTAGCTTAGCCACTTTCCTTAACTTTTATCCCTCCCTTTCCCTAACTAGTGGATTTTAGTCCCCCATCTCTTTTATTGTGCTCAGTCTGTGCAAAATGATGTATTTGATATTAAATATGAGACATGTACAAAAACATGTGCACTGGCCTTTAACATCTTGGCTCTCCGACCTAATCAAAACATAAGCATCCTAGCTTGTAATAACTGGGTCACTAGCCTATAAAAAATAGCATATACATAAAGGATCGCTAGCCTTAATATCATGTGCACTCAAGTTGCTACGTGTGGTATCCAGGAATGTGCACACTTCCTCATTTTKTTGTGCAATACATGCACACACTATGCCATAAAATGTACATACAAAATGATATCAAAATAGCTGATAAGCTTAAGTACATTTGCATTTACATTTACAATTGGGTTTGGCCTTAGGGATATTACACGGAGGTATCCCTAGTGACCCMTGTACCAATCACAGAGTAAAATTAGCTAAAGAAGGCATCTTTCCTAGCTCTCGACGCTCAAATCTGGGACCTTCCACATAATGAACAAGAGGTCGAAAGTGTCTTAGACACTAATCTTCTCAGTGTAGTAGAGACCCAAGTGGATAGTCCAAAGGATGAGCCAGGGTCACACGAACAAAAGAAAGAGGCTCCACACCAGGAAATCGACATCTCAATGACCCATTATCATGTAAGTACTGAGCCTAGCCCCGATGCTTCAATTTCATTTGATACTCAACTTCCCAATGAGCGACAAACAGAGGTCAGACCTTCAGAACACATGGAGGAGGTTCACGAATCTAGACTTGAGAAAATATACACCTTCAGGAGCCTAAAAAATATGCTAACCTAGGGAGATCAACAAATCCCTAAACCTGTGGATGAAGTCACTGAAATACATGTCGTCACTTATGACCAAAAAGGGAAACCTATCATGCAAAGAATCAACAAGAATATGATGATCACTCTAGATTGCTCCATCCTCATCACCACGGAGGAAAAACTGATCAAAATAGAGCATGCCAAGACATCCGAACTTATCAGTGCAGGGATGGAAATCACATATGCCACCCTAGACCCAAGCAAAAGGGGATGAAAAGGATTTAGTTGCTGCTCTAAAGGAATTGGAACATTTGTGACACTTGGTGAAATATTACCAGGACACCACACATGCCGCGACGTTATTTAGAAGTGAATTCCAGGATACCTACAACAAATTTATAGATGAACAACACCTATTCACTGCAAGGATAGTCGAGCTTCAATAAGACACCCTCATGGCATTGGCAACATGCAAGGATATGGAGAGGTGGTATGAGAAAGCACATCAAGCCATGGAAAGGATCGACTATATCAACGTGGTGCAACAAGGCCGAGATGTCGAAGAGAATAGTATCCAGGTGCTAAGGTAAAGAAACATCGAACGCATAAGGAAATCAACCGAATATTGGGTAAAAATGGCTCAGGAATCTCACTAGGAAATCCAAGAGAAATGGGTCAAATGTGAGAAAAGTTGGACCAAGATCAACCGGGCAATGAGAGATATCAACCTCCCATAATTTGACGCACCCGATGAATTTGTCGACTTGTGCAACATAGTCAAATCTCATGCCAAAAAAGACTCATCATGGGCTGGGAAAATAAAAAAGGTGGAAGACATGGCATCGGGATAGGTCCGTCAGTTCATGGAGCACCCGATCAAATCTCGAGCCATGTTGCAGAAGTTAAGTGCCAAAATATTCAAGTATCAGGCACAAGAAGTAGAGATCTGAGAGATCCTTTTGGACCCAATGTAACAACACATATTCTTTTATGCTAACACATGTGAGGATATCTTTGTATTGTGGTCATAGTATGAAAGGATTCATCCATTCAAATGAGAACATTTGATCACTCTGTGAATACTAATATAAGAAAGCGCCATGTGGCAAGTTTTGTTTTACTTAGCTACACTTCAATAGTTATTTTTTAGTTAATAGTATGTTATAAATAGGAGGATTGACCTATTAGTCAAGGGTTGATGGTTGTTGCAAAGACTCTAGGGTCGATTGTTGTTGCAAAGACTCTAGTTTTTCAAGGAGATCATTAGGCTGCATGGATTTCCTAGGAGCATAGTCTCAGACAAAGACACAAAATTTGTGGGACAGTTTTGGAGGACATTGTGGAATAAAATGGGGACATATTTGTCTTTTAGTTCATCATATCACCTTCAGATATATGGAAAGACTAGGGTAGTGAATAGGATCTTAGGGAATTTTTTGAGTAGTTTAGTGACTTAACATACGAGTCAGTGGGATCAAATTCTTCCTCAAGAAAAATTTGCATATAATGATTCACCAAACATGAGTAATGGTAAGAGCGCATTCCATATGATATATGGAATTCATTCGAGAGGAATTTTCTAGTTTAGAGATCTGGGATAAGCTGAATTTCGACGTACAGAAGAAGAAGACTTTGCCATAGAAATGCAAAAATTACATGAACAAATAAAAGGCCAGCTCCAGAAAAGTAATCAGAGATACAAAGACAGGATAGATCAGAAAATGAAAAAGGTAAACTTTGAAGTTGGAGACCAAGTTTTGGAACATCTAAGGAAGGAGATATTCTCATTAGGGAAATATAATAAAATGAAGCTAAAGAATATATGGCCTTGTAAAATCCTCAAAAAGTTTGCTGCAAATGCTTATGAGATTTAGTTGTTAGAGGGAAATGGAATTTCTCTAATATTTAATATAGTAGACTTATATCCTTTTAGGATGGATGGCATAGGATAATTATATGATAAAAGTGAGGTCTAGTGGATGCAATAGATGGCCATAGAAGAGAAGCCCTAGATAAAAAAAAAATTAGAGCAGAAGATTTCTAAAAGAACCAGAAGGAATGATTATTATGAATATCTAGTCAAATGGAAGGACCATATAGTAGAAGATGTTAGTTGGTTGAATGAAGCAGACATTCAACATGGAAAGGAATTTGAGGAGATCATGGAAAATATTCCATGAATATTCTTTCTAGAGGAGTATGATTTAGGAGCATCAACATCATCATTTAATGAGGCATGGTGGAAGGTGACTCAGTGCACAGTGCAACACGCATTCACTGGTTTGGATTCCAAGGAGGTGCAACACTTTAAATTTTGAACCCATTGTAATTAAATATCCCTTGAGATATAATGATCTGAATTTTATGACCAAAACGAAATGAATACATATTATTAACAGGTACTTAACACAAAATAACAGAGATACATTAAAACTTGCTTTCTATTCAATAAGGAAATAAGCTGAAACTATAAAATGCAGCGGAACCAAGCTTGCTGGAATGGTGGCAACTTATCTCTGAGAAGAGATGTGACGACTACGATCATTTGCAAGAAGATGATTACAATGAGGCTCTAAAGGCCTTTTTTACAATAAACAGGAATGAAAAAAACCCTATACATCCAAAAACCTAACCATAGTAGATGAAGCGCCAAAATTCACGTGGGCCCCATTTTGGTTTGTTAGTGCATTAACTTCCCGGGGTCGTAACTTTTGCAAACGATTTGTGTTGTAGGCGTATGATATCCCATTGGAAAGGTATCATAGAGGAGATTCATTTTTTGGCCTCAATAATTTCATAGTATATAACTGAGAATATTGATCCCGAAAAACCTTCATTTAGGCCCTCATAATGGCCCTGGAAGTGAAAACTGCTAAAAATAGTAAATTGCCAAAATTGCTAGAAAATTGTTTTGAGCCAGTTGGCAAAGTTGGGTGGCCACTGATATCCATATGGATCAATCCTCCATCCTTAGGAATCAATTTTCTCCATTGCATTGATTTCTCCCATCAAATGAGGAAATTTTTGCTGAATTTGGCCCTCAGTGAGCCACTTGCCTTGGTGCAGAAGTTGCCCTACTTTGACGACTCAATAAAGATGGATCCGTTGATGTCGAGTGCCCTTGATATGTGTGTACACAATATGATCATTGGATTATTGTTGTATGTAGTTGGGGTTGATCTCTATTGGTGTCAACTGCTCTGCTACGTCTGAAGTATCCAATAATGGTGTGAAATAAGGGCGTAGGAGATCCACGTTGAACACTGGGTGCAGGCCAAGGAAAGGAGGAATGTTGAGCTCAAAATAATTATCTACCATGGCCTTGGTGATGGTGTACGACCCATAATGGAGTGGTTGAAGCTTTTGATGGTGTCCTGTAAGGCGTTCTTTCTGCAAGTGCAACCAAACTTTGTCACCCACCTGAAACTTATGTGGCACCCGATGTTGATCATGGCGCTGCTTGTACTTGTCATTGGACTTTTGTAGGGTATCGCGGACCTGTTGGTAGATGTGCTGGATCTGATCAATGAACCAGGTGGCATTTTTAGCTTTAGTTGGAGCAAGAGATGAGTCAGTCGAGGTGACTGCAAGGGGGAGTGCAACATCTATGGGACCCAATGATTGGAATCCCAACCCCACCTGAAAGGGGCTATGACTAGTTGAGCTATGCAGGGATTGGTTGTAGCTATGTTGGACATAGGGAAGGCTCTCATACCATGTGCAAGGGTGATTTGAATTATACATGTGAAGGATATGCATAATCATTCAATTGAAGACCTCGGCTTGGTCATATGTCTAGGGGTGGAAGGCCGTGGATTTGGTGAGCTTGGTGTCTAGCAGTGACTAGAGGCTCGACCAGAATGTGCTGAGAAATCATCTATCCTGATCTGAAACAATGGTTTGTGGGATTCCAAGATGTACCCAATCTCATTCAAATAAGAGCTTGGTAATGGCCTTTGTTATGATGTTCTTCTTCTAGGCAACCAGAATCACCATCTTAGAAAATCGATCAACAACCACAAAAAAACAGCCATTTCCCTGCTTGGTGGATAGGAGGCTCGACATGTAGTCCATTGAGATGGATTCCCATGGCATATCAAGAGTAGGAAGAGGGGTGTACATGCCCCATTTCTTAGTGGTCGGTTTGGAAATAGTGCAGGCAGTGCAGGACCTGATATACTTGCTGACCTCATGTCGAAGTTTCGGCTAGTAGAAATTTTTTTGTAGCATCTCCACCTTCTTTTTCGATGCTGAAGTGTCCTGCCACCCAACTGTAGTGGGCTTCCCAGATCATCTTCTCTCTCTCACTTGATGGAACACAGATATGGCCTAGATGAAATAACAACCCATCCTGAAGAAGGAAATTATCGACAACTGTGTTTGCACCCAACATTTGGTAGGTGGTGGCGAAGTTTGGGTCTGTCTCATAGATTTTGGGCCATCCAGAGGTCTCATGGCCACTGGAGTCTAGCACCGTGGTGAGTGTTGTGACTAGTGGTCTATTGAGGCAATCAGTGACATGATTGGTGTTTCTTGTTTCATACTTGATGTTGAGGTGGAGTTGTTTCAAGTATGTGAACCAATTTTGATGGCGATCATTCTGCAGTTTTCCTTGTGTCTACATGAACTGCAGTGGCTTATGATTAGTGTGGATGAATGTCTCTTTCCCAAGAATGTAATGTCTCCACTAGCGGCAGGCTTGCACAATGGAGTACATTTCTTTGTCGTAAGTAGGGTACTTACAAACATCATCTGATAGTGTCTCACTATGATAGGCCATGGGGTGGTCGTGCTGAGTGAGAATAGCACCCACCACATAGTCTGAAGAATTTGTCTCAGTCTCAAAGGGTTGTTGCAGGTATGGTATTGAAAGTATTGGGGTTGAGCACAAGAACTTCTTCAAATTGTCAAATTCTTGTTGTTGGGACCGACCCCACACAAATTTCACCTTACCACCACCACTGGTTATTTGGCTAAGGGCCCATGCAATATGGGAGAATCCCAACATGAACCTGTGGTAGAAATTTGCAAGGCCTAAGAAGCTATGAAGCTCAGTGAGTGTGGTTGGGGCTGGCTAGTCACGGATGACATGGATCTTGGTTGGATCCACATGTACACCAAGTTGATCAATTATGTAGCCTAGGTAATGGACCCTGTCCATGCCGAAGGAGCATTTTTCCAAGTTGGCATATAGCTTGTGCTGTCATAGGGTGTGCAGAACCTATTGAATATGCTGCAAGTGTATGGCCCAAGTCTTGCTATAAATGATATTGTCATCCAAATACACCACTATAAAAGTATTGGTGAATGGTCACAAGATATCATCCATCATCCTCATGAAAGTGGCTGGAGCATTTGTCAAACCAAAGGGCATGACCAACCATTCAAAAAGTCCTTCCTTTGACTTAAAGGTAGTTTTCTATACATCTGTCTATTCTATCAGGACTTGGTGGTAGCCAGACTTCAGATCAATCTTACTAAAGTATTTCACCCCCATGAGTTGATCAAGGAGGTCGTTGATTTGGGGAATCGGGTACCAATTTATGATTGTGATTTTAATCAAAGCCTGGTAATCAATGCAGAGTCGTCAGGTTCCATATTTCTTCTGTACCAGCACGATTAGGCTCCCACAAGGTGATGAGATGGGATGAATGTGTGCCTTGTGGAGTAGTTCTTGGATCTGTCATTTGATCTCCTCATTCTCTAACAGAGAGTGGCGATAGACTATCCCATCGGGTAGTGTTGAATTGGTGGTCAGATCGATGGGGTGCTTGAACTAGAAGTGTAGAGATAATTTAGTAGGTGAGGAGAAGATATCTTATTATTCTTCCATGACCTTGTCTACTTGCTTATGTTGTGTGGAGAGGTCGGCCATAGAGACCCTAGATGTGGCTATGATATTTTTCTTATTCAAAGATCAAATCATGAAGAAGACAAAATTCCCCATATGAGAGATGACCTTCCTGCATTTCTTAGTAGAGATCAAGGAAATAACACTAGGTGGGATTGCCTCAGGTATCCTGTACAATTTCCTGTTCAAAGTAATAATAACACTACAAGGCCTAGACTCATATACAGCATGATGCTTCCATAAATAAGGTTGGCCCAAAATAACATCACAGACTTCGAGAGGAGCAACATCACACAATACCTCATCTTTTAAGGGCTTGATGTCGTATGATAGTCAACACTGTTGGCTGACGCGGAAATCGCTTCCTTGGCGGAGCCATCCAATGGTGTAGGGTTGTGGGTGCGGTGTTGTCGATAGGATGAGTTGCTTGAAAACCTCTATGAGATGATATTCTTCTGGCTATCACTATGCACAATGAAGTGTAGCGGGCTTCCTTTTACCCACATCTGTGAATGGAAGAGGCATTCTCCTTCTTTTGTCTCGTCTGATTCACCAGGCTAGAGCGTGGTCGTAGAAAAATTAGAATTGGGTTTCGTGTCAGTGATCCATATTTGCCTTTCTGGTTCTGTCTCAGCATCTAAACCTGCATCTGATTCAAAGGCTTTCACTTAAGACACCGATGACTGATTTGAGTAGAATTCAACATTGTTATGATAAGGGCTCTTATGGAAGTTGCACCACTTCCTGGTATCTTTCTTTGTCTTTCCAGTGTCCTTATTTGCTTATGGCTTAGACTGGTTTTCCTGATACTTTCCATCTTTTCTCTATCTTTTGTTTTGTTGGTTGGGGCCTCCCTTTCCTAGATTTTGTTGTGAGGGGTTCCCAGGCTCAAATTATTGTGTCTTTTGTTTGAGCTTCTGCTCGATTTTGACATCATATCGGTAGGTCGCGCCCAAGGATGAAGTGTCAAAAAATTTCATTTTGGTCTAGATGTATCTATGCAGAGCGTTGCGATACATGAGCACCAAATGTGACTCCGAATATTTGATACCTAGCTTGGTGCGCAAGGTATGAAATATATTCATGAAATTTTGCACTGCTTGGTCTCTTTCTTATTGCAGTGTGGTCCATTTGGTATACAAGTCACCATAACTTATGACAGGGTAGTATTGTTCCTTAATAGCATCCCTGAAGGAATCCCAAGTGGATGTGACTATAAATAATGAGGGTTCCTCTGTTTCCTTTTTCTCACAGAAAGTTTCCCACCAATCTTTGACATGGGGAATGACTTTGAGGAGTGAAAAAGTAATCTTTTCTCTATTCGAAAAGTTATGGACAAAAAAATACCCTTCTAGTAGATTCAACCACTTGTCTACAACATCTGTGTCTATCTGACCTTCAAATATAGGAATATATAAGTTTATTTGTACCTTGAAGCGGGTGGCCCCTCTTCTCGAAGAAGATGCATCACCTGTTGGTAGCCGCCAAAGGATTTGCATGAAACTATCCATCATCTCATTCCTTTGCTGCATGAGGACATCCTCAATCAACAGTTTGAAAGGATATCATATCCCGTCATCTTTATTTTCTCCTTCCATGAGAGTTCATTTGGGTGTGCAAGAGATTTTATCCTCAAGAGAAACAAGCTCGAGACCCAACTCTTGGTACTCCGACCTCGTTGGGGTCATGCATTAAGATGACAATGAGAAAACCCCTCTGATACCACTGATACAGATTTTATGAGGAGAACAAAATGACTACAGATTATTAACAAGTACTTAATACAAAATAACAAAGATATAGTAAAATTGGTTTTCTATTCAATAAGGAAATAAGCTAAAACTGTAAAATGCAGCAGAAACAAGCTTGTTGGAATGGTGGCGACTTATCTTTGAGAAGAGATGTGAAGACTGTGCCCATTCATAAGAAGATGAGTGCAATGAGGCTCTGAAGGCCTTTTTTACAAAAAATAGGAATAAAAAAAAACTAGACATCCAAAAACCTAACCCTAGGAGATGAAGTGCCAAAAGTCATGTGGGTCCCATTTGGGTAAGTTAGTACATTAACTTCCCGAGGTCGTAACTTTTGCATACGATTTTAGTTTTAGGCGTATGATAGCCCATTGGAAAGGTACCATCGAGGAGATTCATTTTGGGGAATAAATAATAAGTTAGGCTATCATTGAGAAGCTCTATCCTGAAAAACCTTCATTTAGGCCCTCAAAATGGCCCCGGAAGTAAAAACAACTAAAAATAGTAAATTGCCAAAATTGTCAGAAAACTATTGTAATGTCCCCAAGGTCGAGCCCTTTATAAACCTATTGTATGAAATGAATTGTACATATGTGTTATAGGCTGGTGAGCCAAGTTCCTATAAGCTGTAGGCTTATGTGTTAGTTAGGCCAGGGAGCCTAAGTGTTGAAGGCCAAGAGCCTGTTGGTGTACTTGTATGTATGCAGAATATTTAATAAAATATAAACACCGCCAGGTGCAGACCGACCATGATGAATGAGTTAAGGGGGACTGAGCATCCACAGAGTGGGAAAGGAACTAGGGGCTGGAAGGTGGGAAAGGGGATGAGTGATGAGCCTAGGGGCTAAGCCTAGGGGGATTAGGCCTGGAATAATATTTTGATATTATTTCCAAAAAGAGCCATGTGCATATTATTTTATCCTAAGTTCCTAGCAAGGGAGGGAATGTGCAAAGGGGATGCACGTTGTGGAATGCATGTAGTTCCAAGGGTGACAAGTGTCAGCCCTGGTGCATGCAAATAAAAGAGACGAAGTAAGCCCTGAGGGGGGCTTCTCATCCATTCGATCCGTTTGTCCTGAGGGGGATCAAGGGAAGCCAGTCTGCAAGAGACCCTCGCATAATCCTGATACAGAAAAGAAAGCCGGTGTTGTCCTCAAGAATCTGTGTACAACCCCGTCCAGTGAGCGTGGAGTCTGTGTATGACTCTGAGAAATCTCGTGTGCGCATTCCCTAAACAGGAAGCCTGTGTTGGACTTGAGTGGAAGGATCCTTGTTTGTTTGAGAAAAAGCTGAGTTAGCCTATGTGTAGAACCTTGTTCTGAAATCAACACCGTGAGATCATCCTGTGTCTGCTGAACCGATTTGGGGAAGCCTGTGTCTCTGTTTCCCATGGGTTTTTGTGGTCACGCAGTTCTGGACTGCATGAGGCTTGTTGGCCTGTGAGCGACTCCTCCAGGTGAGAGAGTGCGCAGAGGAAGGAGAGATCTTCTGGAAGGAACCCTGTAGCTGCCATAGAGCCCGGAGACTTCCAGTCCGGTCTGTTCCTGTAACCCAAGGTAAGGGAGACTGGCAGCCAAAGGACTGTCCAGGTGACAGAGAAGGTGCACTCTCCTGGTGTGGAACAGGCATGTGGAGAATGAGCGTCTGTGGGCAGTGAGCGTGGGAGATTCCTGGGAGAGCTTTCTTCCTGATGGTTGCGTATGATTGAATTCCCTGTAACCTCAGCCTAGCCTAGGATTCCTTGCCTTGGGGTGGAGCTCGGTTCCAGCTCAGGGGTGACCCACTGTTGAGATGATGAATAGTGTGGTCTAAGGATGGGAGGTTCGTGGAAGGCCTACACTTGGTTGGGGAATTCTACAGCTGTTAAAAGATAAGTATCTGAATTATATTTTATCACATTTGGCATGACTGTGTTGTTTATGCATCATGTTTTCCGCTATGTATATGAATTAAATTATAAGGCTAAATGCTTGTTGAATGTAGCAGTAATTCATATGTTTTACTCTGAGTTAAATGTATTATTTTTCTTAAATGCATGTGCTTATAATGTTTGTACGAATTATGTATAAAATCCACGTATAGATTGGTTAGAGAGAGGTTTGAAAACCTCGGTAGTGAAAAAGGGTACACTACAAAGTGGTATCAGAGCTAAGGTTTCGAAACTGAGCCTAGATGGGCCAGTGGAGCAGTCTTTGGACTAAGAATTCAAGGGGAAATTGATTTGGGAGGACCAATTTCGGACCCTGATTTGCTTTGAAGCGTCAAGGAGATACTTGGTGAGTTTTTAAGCTTAGGAGGTTTAGTGGTGCTGCGAAACCGCAGCTGGTATGGTTTATGGCCACGGGAAGATAGGTCTTTAAACCAATGGTGTTAGAACCGTAGGATCTGTTCAGGAGGAAAGGCGAACCCTTGTAATCGTCAAATCTGGATAATGTGCACAAGGTTTAAAGCCTTTGGATATTGCACAGGGGATTGGAAAATTGCGATACGCGAAATCCTGATTTGGTTAAGAACAGTCTGAGCCTTCAACTCTCAGTCGGAAAACCCGACAGCCGTAGGATCATTCGAGAGATGTCCGAGGTTTAAACCTTCAATAATAGGGGTAAAAGTTCCAAAATAGATCCAGACCATTCGAAAAATGGAGGACACGTGTCGTGAAATTTTCCATTCCGGAAAATCGAAAATAGGGATTCGAGAAATCGGGAATCGCAGAGACAAGGAGTCCATGCGTTGTGAAACTACGAACCCCAAAACCCCGATGAGCGGTTTGATTACGGTCACAAGGTAGAGCTCACATGGACCTCAACATTACCAAGGGGGCTAAGGCAAAGGCACATCGACAAATCGGGGATCGAGAGTTCGTGAGGACAGGAACTCATGTCGTCAGGGATCACGAAACCCCGATACCCGAAACCTCAATTGGGAACTGTGCCACGTTGACAAATGGAGTTGTACCACGTGCCAAGGGGTCTGAGTGTTCGTGAGAAGCTCAGGCGAGATATCACTGTGGGTGCGCAAAGACTCTGCAGGAGCGCAGATGTCGAAATACTTTGAAAATTCAAGAGTAAGAACTCAGGAGAAGTCAGCGTTTTTATACGCGTGGTGAAGCTCAAGGTTCAGGAGCTCGTTGGAGAAGGAAGCCAATACTGAGGCCTTGGAGAAATCAAAGTTCTTCCAAGTGCAAGAAGAAGCGAAAAAACTCAGGAGAGTACAGTCGTCATCAGATTGGGAGAAATTGTGCAGAGTTTAAGCCTCTAAAGAAGCGCAGAGAAGGAGAACAGATCTGAGCCATTGGATCTGAGAAGAAACCCCGAAAATCATCGGATCTGTAGGAAGACGCACGGAGGTTAATCCTTCGTTAAGGAGGAGAGAAGTCCCGACAGTGACATAATCATTGTGGGACCACCAGAGTCAGAGTGGATGACAGGTGTCCATCATCCGGGAAGAGTCGGGAACTCTGTGAGCAAGAGGTCGAGAAATCCGTAGAGAAAATCCCGATACAATCAGATCCGTCCATATGTGGGACAGGTGGCAACCATCGAGAGCCATCGGCGGTTGGCCCCATCGGGAAATCGAGAATCCCGGGGACATGATGTTTAGGCACTTTGAAATCGCGATCCGCGAAACCCGATGAGTGGGGGCCAGTTGTCACCTCAGCAGAGAAGAAGGACAGAGGCGTAGTGGAGGCCAATTGTCAGCGATATGGAGAGCATCGGGGATCGACATATCGTGGGTTCCAAGTGCATATGTACATTGACATTGGAAACCTCGTAGCCCCGACAGAATAAGGTAGTGGTCACGGGTACTAGTCACGTGGACCTGGAACTGAGCCGTAAGGGATAGCGCATGGAGGAGCACATCGGGGATCGAAGAATCGCGAGTTCCGGGGACTTGTGCATCGTGATAATGAAAATGCCAAAACTCTAATAGAGAGTATGGCTGAGGTCATATGGTAACGGCCACGTGGACCAGGGCCTAGCCAGGAGGGCTAGCGTACAAAGAACACATCCGGTTTTTTTTTTGAAGTTCGAAATCCCGACAAGGATGTAAGGCCACGGACACTGAGGCAGTGGTCATATGGTGGAATCTTAGCCTGGAGGGCTAACGCATAGGAGCCGAGAGCTCATCGACAATCGGGAGTTGGAGAGTACAATGACTCTCAACAATAGGAATAGCGAAACCCCGATGACCTGAGATTAAGTCAGGGGGAGGACATGGTCTAGGTGCTAAAGGCCGTGAAGGTTAACAAGACCTGTGGATCGGGAATTTGATAGGGATTCCACTCCAAAATCTAAAGAGCTAATTTAAGATCAACAGAGGGAATTTGATCGATCCGTGATCGGGTGCTGGAGGAGGTAGCTCGCGCCTACGTCAAGTGGTACAGGCCATTCGAGAATGGCCAGCGCCAAGAAATGTGGCGGAAGTAAGATCTTTTAGGGGTCTGACAGGATATTATAGGAGGTTCATAGCCGGATTCTCAAGGATAGCGCATGCTATCACTTCCTTGCAAAGGAAGGAGAAGAAGTTTCAGTGGATTGATGAATGTGAGAGTAGCTTCCAGCAACTGAAGCAGCTGCTCACTAGTGCTCCAATCCTAAAGATTGCTGATCCAAGTAAGGATTACATAGTGTGCATGGATGCGTGTAAGGAAGGGCTGGGAGGATTTCTCAACCAAGAGGGATCTGTAATTTGTTATGAATCCCGAAAGCTGAAAGAGCATGAAAAAAATTATGCCACTCATGATTTAGAGCTGGCAGCAACTGTCCATGCATTGAGGAAATGGAGACATTACCTCATGGGAAAGAAATTTGAATTAAGAACAGACCACAACGGTTTGAAGTATTTATTTGATCAGCCAACTTTAAATGCCATGCAAATTAGATGGCTGGAATTTTTGTGCAAATATGACCTTGATATCAGGCATATCAAAGGGAAAGACAATAAAGTGGCTGATGCACTCAGCAGAAAAGTGCATGAACTACATGCTATAGCCATTAGCATGTATAGAACTGAGTTGAAAGACAGAATTGTGGAGGCTGCAAGTGCTGATTTGCAGTACAAAATACTTGTAGCAAAGCTACAACAGCATGAGAAACCACAAACCAAGGAATGTTACACCTTGGGAACTGATAGTTTACTTCTGTATAAAAATAGAGTATATGTACCTAATGACCGAGAATTGAAGCTGGAAATTCTAAAAGAAATGCATAATGTGACTTATGCTGGTCATCATGGATATCAAAAGATTGTGGCAACAGTCAAAAGCCATTATTTTGGCCAGGTTTGAAGAAAGAAGCTGTTGCAATTTATAGCAGCGAGTATGTTTTGGCTCGTTTGGATAGCCAGAGGAAAGAATGTTTGCAAGTTGCAAGTGTTGTTGGTAATGTTGTTGCACAATGAAGAAAGCAACAGAGAGATGAAGAGCTGGTTATAAGTCTAATAAAAGAAGCATGAAAGCTTTTACTGCTATCAGATATTCAGGTAGTATAAATTTTAATGGCAGTCATGCAGGTAAGAGTTTTATCACTCTTTTTTCATAATTGTTGAAAGGAAATTATGGTAAGAATTTCCTCAGCTAGAACTATGTTATTAAATCACATGATTATATTATTTGAATGCATACCACCGTATGTGGTAAAGGCTGTAGGCCCGTGTTAATTCAAATATTTTTAGATTTTGAATGAACACATCGACATAGTAGAATGTCATGTTAATTTGGTTATGGGGTAATAAAAAAATAATTAAAAGATAAGAATTTGTTACAAGAATGAATGCCATAAAGCTAGTCATGTATGAGACCAGGACATGGTTGGACATGGAAAGGTACAGATATGGAAAGATTATGAGCCACACCAAGTACTAAAAACTTCCTACTTTTAAATAAACTTGGGCTACAACCTTTTTTATAACACTAATGGACACCACATAATTATATTCTTGGTGTAGTGTTCGGGTCGGAAAGGAAGGCATTCAATTAATTGGAAAGCTAAGGGGAAGTGTATGAATATTGTGGCAACACATTGGCCAGAATTCCAACCCATGGATGGTGAGATACATGACTGAGACAGAGAGCATTATGTAATTCAATGCAAGGTGCACTGAATAAGAATGCATTGAGAATCACACTCGT
>SNQJ01S0001253.1:66994-88331 GCA_010110895.2 Picea sitchensis
GCAACTGGCCCAATCCTTTCCAGGATTTCAAAAGGCCCACAGTATCTTTCTGCCAACTTGGCACAACTTCCCAGCTACAGGGAACTCCTGTTAGTTTTCACTTTCAGGAAAACATGATCACCCGCTTTGAATTCTCTGTGGTTTCTGTTCTTATCAGCATAAATTTTCTGCCTGTCCTGGGAAGCTTTCAAATTCTGTTTAATTCTTATCATTTAGTCTTCCATCTCTTTGAGAAACTCTGGCCCAGCTACTTCTCTGTCATCTGGATTATCCCAACTCACTGGAATGTTGCACTTTCTTCCATAAAGTGCTTCAAATGGGCTCATCCTCAATGATGCATGATACCCATTATTGTAGGCAAATTTTGCCAAATGCATCTAGTCTACCCATGTTGATGGTTTGTCCATCACTTACATTCTCAGTATGTCCTCTATTACTCTGTTCAACCTCTCTATCTTTCCATCAGACTTGGGATGATACGCTGTACTAAAATTCAGATTCGTTCTGAATCCTTTGAACAGTCCTTTCTAGAAATTTGAGGTGAATTTCGGGTCCCTATCAGACACAATCGTCTTAGGAATTTCGTGCAAGTGTGCCACTTATTTTAAGAAGATATCAACAACATCTGCTACCTTGTGAGTGGTTTTCAATGGAATAAAATGGGCAGCTTTTGTAAGCTTTTCCACCACCACCATGATCGAATCATGCAGCTTGCTTATTCTGGGCAATCCTGTAATAAAATCCATCGTCACCACTTCCCACTTCCACTCAGGAATGGGTAAAGGCTGCAGCAACCCTGCTGGGTACCTATGCTCAGCCTTAACTTTCTGTCATTCCATACATATGGCGATGTATTCAACGATCTCTCTCTTCATACCCAGCCAAAAATAATGGCTCTTGGCTGCTGCCACAGTCTTCTGATATCCTGGATGTCCAGTGTAAGTCACTTTATGCATTTCTTTTAGAATCACAAATCTCAAATCCTGGACATTGGATACATATACTCTGTTTTTGTACAGAAGTATTCCATCAACTTCCAGGGTGTAATTTTCCCCTTTCTGCGGTCTCTCATGCTGTTGTAGCTTTGCTACCCAATCTCGGTACTGCAAATCTGCATTTGCATCTTCCAAAATTCTATCTTTAATATCAATCTTGTACATACTAATGGATGTAGCATGTAAGCCATCCACTTTTTTGTTGAGTGCATCAACCACCTTGTTTTCCTTCCCCTTGATATGCTTGATATCAAAGTCATATTCACATAGAAACTCCAGCCACCTGCTTTGTCTAGCATTTAAAGTTGGTTGATCAAACAAATATTTTAGACTGTAGTGGTCTGTTCTCAATTCAAATCTTCTTCCCATGAGGTAATGTCTCCATTTCCTCAAAGCATGGAGGATTGCTGCTAGCTCCAAATCGTGAGTGGCATAATTCTTTTCATGCTCTTTCAGTTTCCTGGACTCATAACAGATTACAAATCCATCTTGGCTGAGAACTCTTCCCAACCCTTCCTTACATGCATATGTAAACACCAAAAAATCCATATTTGGATTTGCAATTCTTAGAATTGGAGCATTGGTTAACAACTTCTTCAATCGCTGGAAACTCTCTTCACACTCTTTAGTCCACTGAAACTTTTTCTCCTTCCTTTGCAAGGAAGTGATAGGGTGAACTATATTTGAGAACCTTGTGATAAACCTTCTTTAATAGCCCGCCAGACCCATAAAGGATCTAACTTCTGTCACATTCCTTGGCACTGACCATTCTCGGATGGCCTCAACCTTCTCAGGATCCACAGTGATCCCTTCTTCTAAAATAATATGTCCCAAGTAATGGATCTGCCTTTGGTAAAATGAGCATTTGCTCAATTTAGCAAATAGTTGGTGTCCTGTCAACACTTGCAACATTAGTCTCAGTTGTTATTCATGCTCTTCCTCTGACTTGGAATACACCAAGATGTCATCTAGGAAGACTATGACAAACTTGTCTAAATAGTTCCTGAATACACCATTCATCAAGCACATAAAAATAGCCGGTGTGTTTGACAGTCCAAATGGCACCACTGTGAACTTGTAATGACCGTACCTTGTTCCAAAGGTAGTCTTGTTGATATCCTCATCCTTTGTTCTTACCTAGTGATATCCTGATCTGATATCTATCTTCGAAAATATTTTCGCACCCTTCAACTAATCGAAGAGATCATCGATCCTTGGCAGAGGATACTTGTTCTTGACAGTTACCTTGTTCAATTACCGAAAATCAATGCACAGCCTAAACATCCCATCCTTCTTCTTCATGAACAGGACTGGGGCACCCCAAGCTGACATGATGGGGAGAATGTACCCCTTATTCATAAGCTCTTCGAGCTGCAATTGCAACTCTTTTAGCTTTGGCATACTCATTCTATAAGGAGCTTTCGACAACGGAGCTGCTCCAGGCATCAAATTTATAGAAACAATGATGTCTCTCTTTGAAGGTAGTCCAAGTACCTCCTGAAATACATCCTTGAACTCTGTGAGTACCTCATGGTATCCAATTCTTGAGACTTCATCTCTGGATGCTTCCTCCACATGGGCTGCAAATAATTGACAGCCTTTCCTATAACACTTCCTTAGTTGCATGGATGAGATTTCTCTAATAGACACAACTCTGGGAATTCCTTAAACTGTTTTCTGATTTCCCTCCTCATCCAAGCATGTAAACCTCTTGTTATGATAGTCTAGGAGGGAATGGTGCTGGTCCAACCAGTCCATCCCAATTAAGCAGTCATAAGAGCCTAAAGGCATAACATTCAATTTAGCCTTCGTGCTCAATCCATTCATGTCTATCGAATAGGATTTAACCAATTCAGTGACCTTCCTCTTCGTTCCTATAGCCAACTGCACTAACCAAGATGTTTCATGTTTGCTTCTTGATAAATGAAAACTTTCCACCACCCTAGGATCTACATAACTATGGCTAGCCCCAGAATCAATTAAAATAATAAATGGTCGGTTGTTGATCATACCTTCCACTTCAATCATGTGCGATTAAAATTATGATTGCTTGTTATCTAGGGCTGCATAGATCCTTGGCATCCTGATATCCATATCCTCCACTGTTTTAGCTTGCTGAACATTGTGGACGGTTCTCTCTTTATCTTTTCTGTGGGGGAAATCTCTATACCTATGGTTCCCTTTACAGCCCCAACACTCCATAGGTGGCGGTCTGGGCATTTGCTTACCCACTTCAGCCTTCCTAGGCTCTCTGAAAGATGGTTGTCCCTAAGGACTATTTCTGAAAAAGGGAGGATTGTTTCCCTTCTACCTCTGCTCTTTCCTGAACTTCTTCTGATCATCCCAAGCCTTCTCAAAAGTAGGCCTTTCTCTTTTCTGTTCATATAAGCATTTATCCCTTCTTATTGTTTCTTCCATAGTCTTATGATCATCATACTGAATCTTTTCACCAATAGAAGGTGGCAGTACACTCAGATATCTTTGAATCTTGACAGCCTCATCTATAATGAACGGAACATACTTCAGTAGTTCCAAAAACATTTATTCGTATTCATTGATGGTCATGTTTCCCAACTTGAGTTCGAAGAACTCCTTCATATTTCTATCATAGTACCTTTTGGTTAGGTATTTCTTCTTGAAATACCTCTTAAACTCTTTCCAAGTGATATATTTCTCACTAATGTGTTGCACCTGCACAAACCGATCCCACCACATGGATGCTTTTCCCTTTAGTTGATACATCTCAATTCTTCCTTCTACATGAGGGGAATAATTCTACAGTTGGAAATATTTCCTCATGCCTACCAACCATGTTTTGACATCTTCCTCCTTCTTATGTTATCCATCAAATGTTGGAGGCTTGATCTTGTTCATCTCCCCTTTCAACTCATCCCTTCCATATGTTCGGTGTTTTCTAGTAGGGGATGGGCTTGAACTACTATGTGCTTCCCTGCTGGAATGATTTGGGGAGTGACGATGATGTCTGCTACCACTCCTCGATCTCCTTCATCTCTCAGGGGTTCTGACACTTCTTGATCTTCTTTTCCTCTCAGGGGTCCTGCGACTCTCTATCTTGCTTGAGTCAATCCTCTTCTCCAACTTCCTTTCTATTCTTTCTATATTCTTCAACACTTTTAAGTTGAATTCTCCCTACTAATACTTGACCCTCATGAGCTTTCGGCTATCAATTCGGCGAGCCTGGGCATATTTCTACAATATTTCAATGAGTTTCATCATACGTCCTTCATTATCCAATTCTCTTCTGTGCCCATTGGAGTTCGATCCTTCGACTCCCAGGTTGACATCCCTTCCTTCTCTTTTTCTTTCGCAATCTGCACCTCTTCCATTTCTATATTCGGTGTAGATTCACGATTGTCCTGACACTCGTTGAACTATGCACACAGAATGTGCAATCAACTGAAGTTTGTTAGGCCCTTAAAACTTCAAGAACTTACAACACTCATAAACCAACATGAACACGAAAAAATGTTTCGATTCCATTAGTTTTTTGAGCTCTGTTTGGCTCTACAAATTTTCGGGTCTTCAAAGCTTCGGGGTCTCGGTCCATGAAGATCCAACAGTTAAATCCTTGATGGTTCTTTTGTCTTCAAAAATTTCGAGACTTTGGCACTTCAGGTTTTTGGGTGATAGCTTCCTCTTTCTCCCTACCCTCATAACCAAAGACACCTTTCACAACTTCGCAATCTCGTGAGTTTGCGAGTCGAAGGCCCTCGACTCTTCTTCCTCCAAACACCGATACCCGAGATGCGATACAGTATGGCTCCCTCCTCGCTAGCGCTTGCGACATATAACTGTAGGCTAGGGCTAAGTGCTAGCACCTCTTGCAACTCGCAACTTCACGAGTTGGAGTGTTGAGCCCTCGTGCTCCTCCTTTGCGAATCCTGAAATCCCGATTGACTTTACCCTCTGGGCCCACATAGCACAACTGTCTCCACATCTAGAGTGGAAAGTGGAACCCTTCATAGGGTCCACATCACCTTAAATGATGTCATTAGGTCCCACCACTCTCGCTTGTATCCACGACTTACTGGAACGTGGTACATCCATGTGTCCACGTCTATTCCAAAGGGAAAATCCAACGCTTAGACTTTTCTCAGATCTATGGTGGAGATCTTTTCGGTGTTTTGGGGTTTCGGGCATTAGAGTTCGTGCAACAACACATCTCAAACTTCCATTTGCCAAAATCTTGAAATTACTGTTTACCCCCCCCCACTTGATCCAATGGTCAAGTTCCTATCTTACGATCTACGGTGTAGATCATTTCAGAATTTTGAGTTTTCGCTATTTTGTGACTTGCGAAATAAAGGTTCTTCCCTTTTGGTTTCCCATGTGCCGAAACGCCATCCGAAAACCACATGTTCCCCCCCGATGGATGGTCCCGACAAATTTGGGGTTTCGCGTATCGCGATTTCCATGTTCCTATGCAAATACAAAGGTTTTATAAACCCTGCGCGCATTTTCCAGATCTGACAGTCATGAGGGTTTTCCTTTCTTCCCGAATAGATCCAACGACTCCAACACTTCATGCGTTGATCTCTCTCTCTTTGTGTCCAGATACCACATTGGTTGTGGTTTCATAACACCTCTACACCTCCTGAGCTTGGTAACGCAACCAAGTAACTCCTTAACACTCAAGAGCATTCAAAGGTCCGAAATTGGTCCTCAAGACACAATTTCTCCTCAAACTCTCGGTCCAAAGACCACTCAACTGGCCCATCTAGGCTCAGCATTGAAACCTTGGCTCTGATACCATACTGTAACACCCTTTTGTTACTATTGCAATGCTCCGATACCATACTATAACGCTCCCGACCATCAACCCTATGGTCGGGCCAACATTACTACGTAGAATAACAATACTCACACTTAATTATATAAACAACATACCAATGAAACATATTTAAAACTCAGAGTAAGACTAAGAATTACTGCTAACATAATTTTAAAAAATGGCATTAGCATTAATTCATATGCACAACAAAATACATGATAATTATAAATACACAGACATGCAGAAACATAATTGAAACATCATCTGGTACTTATCTTTGAAACAATGGTAGTTCCACTAGCTAGGTGCAGGCCTTCCATGAACCTCCCAGCCTTAGACCACACTACTCATCAAGCTCAACAGTTGGTCACCCCCGAGCTAGGGCTAAGCTCCACCCCAAGACAAGGAATTCTAGGCTAGGCTGAGGTTACAAGGAAAACACACAATCACAAGGNCTCACTGCCCACAGACTCTCCTTCCCCACATGCATGTTCCACCCTAGGATTATACACCTTCTCTGTCACCTAGATAGTCCTTCAGCTACTAACCTCCCCTACCTTGGGTTTCAGCAACAGAACGGACTGGAAGTCTCCGAGCTCTGTGGCAACTACAAGGTTCCTTCCAGGAGTTTTCTCCTTCCTCTATTCACCCTCTCACCTAGAGAGAATCGCTCGCAGGCCAAGCAACCTGTTCTTCCAACTTCAATCACCTCTCTCACTTGGAGAGAATGTTGTACAAACTAGCCAACAAGCCACATGCAGTCTATTACTGCGTGGCCACAATAGCCAATGGGGAAAATAGACATGGGCTTTCCAACAGGCTTAGCAATGATAGGATGGTCTCGTGGTTATGGCTTGAGAAAAAAGATTCCACACACAGGTTCGATGGTTCAGACAGAGAGTGTCTTGGATTTTCAGAACTCAACATAGGTTATCCCTGAAATCAACACAGACTTTTCCCCACGGTTTCATAATTGCAGGAGGTCTCTTGCATAGGTCGGACGGGTTCACGCTCAGACAGTCGAGTAGAATGGAGCAGGAACCCCCAACACGGCTCATCTCAACCATTTTATTTGCATGCACCTGGTTTGACACTTGTCACCCATGAAATTGCATGTGTTCCTTCAACATGCATTCCTCCCACCGTTTGGAAATCACATGTCCTTCCAAAAGAACTTAGGATAAAAACATATTACTCACATGTCTTTTGAAATAATATTAAAATATTATTCCCCAAGGACTTAAGTCCCTAGGCTCAACACTTAGCCCCTAGGCTCCACACTTAGCCCCCTTTTCCCACCTTCCAGCCCCTAATCCTTTTCCCACTTTGTGGAATCTTAGTCCCCCATCACTCATTCATCGTGGTCGATCTGCACGCGGTGGTGTTTATATTTTATTATTGTTTCGCATAAATACAGGTGCAAAATCAGGCTCTTGGCCTTCAACACTTAGGCTCTCTAGTCAAATAATCACATAAGCCCACTAGCTTATATAAAGTCGGCTCACCAGCCTATAAAACATATTTACAATTCATTTCATAAATAAGATTTACAATAGGGCTCGACCTTTGGGACATTACACAAACAATTCCAACCGAATTTTAGACTTTATCTAATATCATTAAATAATATTTCTAAAAGACTTTTTAATCCTTTTCTATCCTAATTATTTCTAATTAATAGAAAATTCAATCAATATTATATCATAAACCATGGGAATAAGGAGGATATTTGTACCTTTTTCTCAACTCTGGATACCCCCCATCTTACCTTCTTGCATGTCCTCATGCAAGAAAATATTTTACATGTAAAGAAGTGATGCTGAAAGGAGGGGAGGTCTATTCACCAGGTCTCATGAACCCATTCTTCCTTATGATCTCTTCAAAAGAACCTTCTTCCTTCTTCCTATTAATTTGATAATCATTCTGGTAACCTTCTGGAGGATACCAGATAATAGGAGGACTATATGTGCACCCAATCCAAGCAGTTACTTCATCCAAGATCATTCTAGCATATCTTTCCAACCTAAAGGTTGTTGCATGAAAGTTTCTCAAACCAAAAGGTTCCTTATTCCTAACTGCATTTGCGGAGGAATCCCATCTTAGTTCGGAAGCAACAATAGCTTCTTCATTAATCCCCCTAAAATATGGTAGACCTGAACATAAAACCTGTTGGTGGATAGGAGATAAATAGTATACAAACCCTTCCCTCTTCATGAATGTTATGTGTTGCACAATGGTTGTGAAGGATTTAGGAGGTTCCCCTCTAATCTAGAGGTCTAGCCCAGTCTCCCTTTTCATGAAGGTATTGTGTGATTTAGCTCACCTGGTTTGGTTCTTGGTGAAAGACAAGAATGGTTGGAACTATATGTCCCAATAAAAGGATTAGGGTTCGCTTTTCTATTTTCTCCCAATATGAAATTGTGGAGGTACAACTCACACATAAAGTATTTAATTTTTTCTTCGTGTTCTCTAAAGCATGAAACAAACTCAGAAACAATGGTGAACTCAATTGGTTTTCCCGCTCTAATATCTTTTATCCTTAGAAACAAATAACACTCCAATAGAATTAATGTGTAATTAGTATTAGTAGCCCTGCAATATACTATATCATAATATATAGAGCAAATTTCTTTGATTTTCTCCAAAGCTTTATCTAATTTCCCTGTACTTTATTTACCTTTCCTTGAGCTCTGGTGAGCTCACAAAAATTCTTTTTTTCTGTTGTTGACATGGATTTAATTTGTTTGACAACTTTTTGATACTCTTACATGGTTACCTTCTCACTCATGCATTGAGTTAGGGTCTGTTGGGTTTGCACTAGCTCTGCCTCTAATATCTTAATGAAATAACTATGTTTAGGAGATTGAAATTCTTCCTCAGTATGAATAACTATCTCTATTGTTGTTGGGGCATCTATTTGGGTCTCTACATCAATTGTCTCCACTGGAGCAGGAAAATCTGTAGGAAGCACTTCCTCAAGTTACACTTCCTCAAGTTAGGCAATTTTTTCTTCTATTGTTGGAATTTCTGTTTGAGTTTCCATTTCATGTGTTTCGAAAGGAATCACTTCTTACTTTTGAGAAGATGCTTCCTCTTCTGCTGAAATCTTTGGTTGAATTTTTTTTTCTTCAGGGGCATGCAACTCTATCTTTGTTCAAACATAATTTGTGTGCATTGTTCTTCTAGGAAGAGGATTTTTTCCTTGTGTTCTAGGCCTTTTGTATTTCTTCCTCTCATAGGCCTTGTCATCTAGATCCAATTGGTTCCTTAGTTATTTAATTACTTCTTTGAGTCTACCAACTTTTTGTTTCAATACTTTGATTTTTTTAACCCTCTTTCTAAATATCTTGTTTTCCTTTTTCAGTGTTTTCCTCACCTTGATCAGCTAACGATTATTCCCATGTTTCTTATGTGTTCTCTATCTATTCTAAAGGGTTGTTTACCTTAATGTGAGGTTCTGGATGCGCTTCATATTCGGGGAATGGCATCTCTATGTCTAGGAGGTCCACGGTAGGGTTTGAAAGAGAAGTTGTTGCTTGGTGTTCTTCAAACCTGCTTACATTTTCGGTAGCTGATATCCCTAAATTCCACAGTACTTGAGAAATTTCCACCTCATAAATTTTGAAAACCTATTCTGTAAGATTTTCAAGTGATGTTTGTTTTGTCTTTGCATTTTCTTGAGTGTCTTGTGAGGGCTTCTCTTCCTGCATAGCTTCCTGAATATTTTTAGGTTGAATTGTTTTTTTTCCCCTTCTTCTTTTCATAGTAGAGGTTTCGTGAACAACAACTATTCTTTTTATCCTCTTCCTTGGTGTTTATTCCTATTTGGTCTGGGTTTCTTTCAGTTGGATGGGTTCTTTTTCAATTTCAGGATGGGGTAGTGGAGTTTCAATTTCTGCACTGCCTCCTTCTTCCTGAGTTGTCTCAATTCCCTGTGAGGGGGTTTCTTGGGGAATTTTTGGTTGTTTGATTTGTAGGGGCATATTGGCCTCGATTAGATCACCCCAAGTTATTTGATTTTGGCTCAAGGCCATGTTTACTATTATCTTTACTTGTCCATGGTGACTAATTATAGTGACGAGATCTTTAGCCTTCTGAGTTCTTGCAGCAACTTCATGTAACATGGAATTTAGAAAAAATGTCTAATTTATTACTAACCTCTGTTTTAGTGTTGCTAACATTTTTAGGTGGCATGGCCCCACCACATCGTACCTCCCATCACATGTAATATACCTTTGTATTACTTTTGCTAACTCCCTCGATGGCTCGTTGAGAGCGCTGAGGTTGATTCCCTTACCTTTTTTATTGAGTTCTTCTCCAGGTTCTACGAAATAATGCACAACCTCCTTAAGCATTGTAACTTCCCAGTCCACTATATGCCTTCATTGGGGAGGATTGTAACCTCTTCTATGATTTCCTCAGTGACTGAAATGCATATGTATCAGACCATGGAGACTCCTCTGTGCAAGTTATGGAAAAATGCTAGCGTGATATTCGTGTCATATCCTTGCAATCTATTGAATTACTATGTCCACCCAAGACGATGTTAAATTTCCCTTGCCTGATCGATTACCTGCAGTAATGTGGGATCTCAACGTATAGTTCGTCCACCCATGTTTTCTATGAGCAGATGAGGACGACTATCGTTCCCTACTGCAACTTAATTCGATCATATTTTGAAACAATATCACCAGAAATAGAAAATATCATAGAACAACAAGTATGTATAAAAATGTAATTTTTCCTCATTTATTGCAATGATTATGATCTATTGGTAAATGTGCAGAATATTTGCCCCCTCATAAATGGAAAGGTTGACCTCAATCGTCTAAATGTGTGAGTGTAATAATGGTAGTTAGTTCAAGTGAGGGGTGATTACTACATCGTTGCCTCCACTGGGAAAAAACCATTAATATCCTTCAAAATCACTTTAATGGTAATTATGAACAATCATCACATTGTGTGGGAAATTCAAATTGACACACCTATGTTCAAAAACATTTATTAAGGAAAAAGATTCTGAATAATTTTTAAATTTGTTCACGTATTTTAGAAATGTTCCACATATCATAACGTTGTAATTCTCCCTTGTTATTGGATATAACCAAAATGATAGCCTCATTTTTAGGAAAGGAAATCTAGGAACACACAAAATAACTTGTCGTATTAAAGATAAACTTCGATACCATAGGCAGAGCCACTGCTGCCAGTAGGCATCCATAGCCTTGACCGGGTTTCCTTTTAACCCATAGATGAGCACATATCCTTAATAAATAGTTTGAATCGTATTTTCCCAAAAATAACACTATCATATTTTGGTAGCCAGAAAATGATATTGCCACTCACTATATCGTAACTTAAGTGAGCAAGTTGGATCGTGATGAGACCTCTTGTTCTTTGACGAAAAATGCCAAAGGCCATTGCCCTGGTGTGGTAGCCATAGTCGAAATTCCATTTATGTTATTAGCCGATGATCATGGTAGGTTGGATCATGATGAGACCCCATATCCTTTGCAGGAGAAGTTTATTACTTTACTTATATTTAATTTTTTTTTTTTTTTTTTTAGGTTCTATTAAGGGAGGCTCATCTACTCCTTAATAGTGAGGGATGGTGTAAGAAGTGTAAGAATGCCAATTAAAAAAAAATGTGCTTTAGACTCGTTATTATGATATGAAGGAAAATAATCATTCAAGTATATGTAGATATATAGGGGAAAGAAACAAATTATGGTGGTTAATGAATTATGAACAATTTTTAAGATAATTCAGAGAAATTAATCCAAAAACAATTTGATAAGGTATGTTAAATAGTCCACACAAAAATGACAAATCGTTACTTATGATCATTAGAAGTAGTGGTGATGAAAATTAATTAGTAAAGGTCATACACAAAGGATTTACTAACGTAATAATGGTATGCTTGTTCATGAGAAAAAAATTGTGACTTTTGAGAAAAGGGAACAACAATAAGAAAAAACGTGGAAGGAACAATAGTTGTTCCTTTCGAATGAATAACATTATCCGAAAAAGGAACGCCAATCACTATAAAGGGAACAAAATTTGTAACAAAGAGAATGACAATCGTTACTTTGAATGGACTATACTACTCATGAAGGGAACAACAATCACATGAAGATAACAATAGTTGTCACGTTCAAATGAATGGAAACCATATGCAAAGGGATCAACAATCACATGAAGGGAAAAACAATCGTTTCATTTTAAATGAACAATAGCGATGATGTTCAAATTTTAACCATATAGGTAAGTGATTGAGAACCTCCCACAAACATTTTTGTTTGGATTGATTAGTCATCAACTAAATTCATTCAATTTATATGGGTAAGTTTATTCAATAATCGAAGTATTGGATTACAGTCGCCCGATTTTGCTGCGGAAAATGACATATTCCTCTTCTGTGAAAACATGGTTTATATTTACTGGGTCTTTACAGAAAAGAGTGTTAATACTATTCGTTACAGTCATCTCTTCTAGTTCTTATTCTCTCAAGTGACTTTCCTAAAAAGTAAAACAAACTAAAAACTTAATCAAATCTGTAAAGAAATCTATATACAATATGTACAATGCTAATAAAAATCATCATTTTATGAATTTGAGGTTGTTGGGTTACCTTCCGAGCCAACTAAAATCCGAACAATATGTTTCTTACTTACTTCTTGGAAAAATGATTCTTTTGAAAGCGGTTTATGGTAGAGTTGTAACCAATGTCCATTTACCAAAAAGGGAGAACCAAATGCATCGATGGTGGCTAAGGTGACAGTGTCCTTATCATGAACTTCATGGATTTCATATGGTCTGAGCCACCTTGTCTATAATTTTCCAGGAAAATCCTGAAATCTGGAATCATAGAGAAGCGCCCAATCACCTTTCTGGAAGGATATATTCTTGATATGTTTATCGTGCCAGCGATCTCTCTGTTGCTGAATAAAAGTTGTGCATTGTAGGGAGAACATGCATGCTTCGTCTAACTCATTGAGTTGTTGTAAGCGTTGTTTATGTGCCTGTGTAAGATCCAGTCAAATTTCATGGGCCATCCTTAGAGTCTTCATCTCAAATTCAATTGGGAATGTGGGTTATTTTCCATAGACTATATGGTAAGTAGAGTAGCCAGTAGTGTTACGCTATGTCATGCGATAGGCCCATAATTAATTTGCAAGCTTATCTGCAAAATTATGATGGTTTGTTGAGACAGTTTTTGTCAAAATTGCCTCCAATAATTTATTGGTACTTTCTACTTGTTCGTTTTTCAGTGGGTGGTAGGGGGAAGTAAATCTATGTTTAATATGATAATTATGCAGGCTGGTTGTGATTCTATGGGTTGTAAATTGTGACCCTTTTTCAGTGATTACTTCCCTAAGTAATCCGTAGCATACGCATAATTCGAAGAGAAACTTAATGACTTCTTCCTCCATTGCGTTTGATAAGGCTACTGCCTCTACACATTTGGTTATATAGTCTGTTGCAACTAGGATATAAGCCTTCTGATTGGATTTTGGATTAAATGTGCCAACAAAATATAGAGCCCATCTCTCAAAAGGTTCTGCAACTACTTGTTCTTGCAGGGGAATTTCATCATCTTGGCCTGGCTGACCCATCATCTGAAAGTTGTTGCAGGTCTAGAAATATTTCTTTGAATCTTTAAATATTGAGGGCCAATCATAGCCCATATGTAGAATCGTATGCCCAGTTCTGCGGTCTACAAAGTGTCTGCCACAGGGCCCATCATGACCTACTTTCAAAACATCATAAATTTAATCATCCCTTACACACCTTTAGATCTCGAAGTCATCCCCTGTGTGTAACATATATCCACCAATCTAGGTGAACCGTGCACTACGTTGGATGATCAGTTTGCTTTCTCTTGATGATAAGTGTGTTGGTAGTTTCCCAGCTACCAAGTAATTCTCCACATCAACATACCAAGATGTCTTAATAGTGACGACGAATAGGTGTTCATCTAGAAATTGGTCTTCAATTATCAAAGAATCATTTTTTTTGGGTATGCGAGATAAGAAATCTGCAATGAGATTCTCTCTTCCAGGTCGATCCTTGATGGTGACGTTGAATTCCTACAATAGTAATAACCATCGGGTAACCCGTCCAGTAGTAATCGGTTTTTTGGCTAAGTATTTAATAGCCGAATGATAAATATACAATATAACTGGATAGCCTGTTATATAGTGGCGAAATTTATTAATAGCATGTATAACAACTATTTTTTTTTTCTATTACTATATAATTTAATTCAGTGGGAGTGAGATTTTTGCTAATAAAATAAATAGCAAAAGGTTTCTTGTCTTCTTCCTATCCAAGGACAGCGCCAATGGAAATATCTGATGCATCCGTAGAAATATGAAATGACAATTTCTAGTTTGGTCCTCTCAGCACCGGTGCTATTGAGACCAACTTTTTATGTCCCGCAAACGCAACATCACACTTGTTAGACCACTAAAATTCCACACTACCAGTTAAAGGATGTAAAGGTGAAGTTGTTCTTCAAAAAAATTCTATGAATTTGTGTTAGTATCCTGTAGTGCCAAGGAAACTATGTAACTCAGTTTGTGTACAGGGTGTAGTTAGATTAAGGATTACCTCTATTTTTGTTGGGTCTACCTTGATTCCATCTGTAGAAACATAGTGTCTTAGTACCACACCTCTATTCATCATCATATGAAATTTCTCATGACTCAAACATATCCTAGTATCAATGAATCGTTCCGGTACCTTCTCTAGATTGCTCAGGGCTTGATCAAAATCAATGCCATAAAGAGTGAAATCGTCCATATAAAATTCAAGTCCTTCATTAATCAGATTGGAAAATATGCTCAGAATGGCTCTCTAGAATATGGCTGGAGAATTACATAATCCAAAGGGAAATACTCTATATGCAAAGGTACCCCATGGACATGTAAATGTTGTTTTATCTTGGTCTTCCAGAGCAATTTGGATCTGATTATAACCACTAAAACAATCTAGGAAGGAAAATAACTTCTTCCCTGCTAAAGTGTCAAGGACTTGATCAATAAAGGGTAAGGGAAAGTGGTGTTTCTGGGTAGATTTATTGAGTTCTCTGTAGTCTACACAGATTCACCATTTCCCATTCTTCTTGGGGACAATTACTAGTGGGGAAACCCACCAACTACCTAAAATAGGATATATAAAATCTACATCCAACAATTTATGTAACTCTTCTTTAGCAACATACCCAAGATGAGGGTTCAATATTCGTTGGGTATTTAGGATGGGTCGGGAATATTTATCAATATAGAAATGATGTGTACAGATTTGGGAATCAATGCCCTACATGTCAGGATATTCCCAGGAAAATTTTTGCTGATATTTAGAAAGGATCTGAATCAATTTGTGTTGTTGTTGCTCATTTAAATTCGCATTAATATTCAGAAACCTCCTTGGTGCAATTTTCACTGATCTGTTGTTATGGAATGCAGTAGTGGGGATCTGTTGTTCCATCAATTCTTCCAAAGGATCTCCCTATGCTTCATTATCTAGCACATCTTTTATCATTTGGCATGTTGGATTGCTTATAATGGTTGGGTTGTTAATGAATCTATTGATCACATCATCTTCTAGTTGGTTCTTGAGTCTGAGAGCTTCTTCCAATGTGAGAGGAGGTCGTAGATCCTTTTCTAGATATCTAGGTGGTGGCAACTGTTGATGTATAATAGGAAGACTTGGTTTAGCTGGAGGATACATTATGAGGTTCTTTGTTTCACCTCCTCTAGCAATAGTCATTTTACCTATGCGACATCTTATGTATGCATATGCTATTGCGAGCCATGGTCTTCCCTGTATCAATGGGTGTCCATCGAGTCCATTTCTTGGGTTGATAATGAGTAAATCAAATGGGTATTCCCTAGAGTCGAATGAAATTTCTATATCTTGTAATATGTCGACTAGTTTAACCACTGATCTATCAGCCAATTGTAACATAATTGAAGTAGGTTCGAAGGATGTGAAACCTAGGATATTACAGGTCTCGATGGTCATGATATTAATGACTGCCCCCAAATCTACTAGTATATTTGGAAAAGAACATCCCTGAATATGCATTGTTACCACATGATTTCCTGGGTCTATATACTTGATTGGTTCCTTCTTGCCCAAAATAATATCAGACAAGGCTCCTACCACATGAACAATTGATGGATTTTTAGCTTTCCTAACATGCTTCTTCCCACATAATTCCTTAATTGTCTTTGCATAAATTGGGATGTCTTGTAGAGCCTGTAGGAGTGGTATCTTAACATATAGATTCTTTAGTTCCCCTATAATATCGGAGTTAGGATATACAGTTGGCTTTTCTATCAGTATGCTCTCAGGAAACGGGGGAGGAGGCATCATGTCCTCATTAGGGTTCTGTGGGTTGACTCTGTTTCCCCCCTATTCTACTTATTTCATTATGACCACAGTCGAGGGTGTTATTATTGGTTATACATTATTTTCATTCTCCTGCTCTTGGTGAATGTTACCTTCTTCAGGAGAAATTATGCACCCTGACCTCAACTGGAGTTCATTTCACCCTAAAGAGTTGATTTCCCCATCCAAATTCTCAATAATTTGTACAAGCTATGCTGGTCGATTATTAGGATTTGGATTGGGTTGAGCTGGTAATTGAGGACGCATTTGAGGTTGAGGGTTATGGGGTAATTGAGTGGTGCTTGTAAAGTGGGTTGAGATTGAGGAGCCATCCCCATGGGTTGATTGGAAATCCCCATGGGGTGCTGCCAGTTCTTATTCCAATTGGGGGCTTGGGCAGCTATGCTAGTCCACTGTGCAGGATAGGGATTACTACTTCAATTTTTCCAGGATAGGGTAGGGTATTGTGAGTTAGGCTAGGTGGGATTTGCAGCTAATTGATTTGGCCAGGTGGGATTTGTAGCAGATTGATTTGGCAAGGGTGTGGTAGGATATTGCTAGGACTGACAGGTAAGGTTAGCAAATGGCTAGCCCTACCATGTGTTTCCATAATTTTTTTGTTGATTATACTATACAGAAAAGAAAGAGGAAATATATTGTAGCGTACCTTGAGGACGAGCCTGCCATTGGAGATGACAAGCCATCAGATATACTAGTTTTGTTTCCTCTTCAGCCTCTTTAAAGACATCTTTTAGTCTCGGGAGCGATGGAAATTGCTTTGTTGCATGGTCTTTGGCACATAAAACGTACACCTGAACCAAATCCAAAAGACATTCCCTTGAACCATGTTTCTTTCTGCATCGGTGGAAAAATATGGCCAAGAATTGTTTTGTTTCTTCCTATTTCTACGTAGCCTACAAAACATCTAATTATGTAGTCAAACTACTCAAAATATTAGTTTTGAAATTCTCTAATAGATTACCAACTTCGTCTCACGTGACACCCCCGCTAGTAATGTTGTTATTTCTGGTGTGGGGATCGTGTATTCCTGATCTGGTCTATGTACTTCCACCGATGCACAATAGGATAATATTATCATAAGTTTCTTGATAAATATCACCCTTACCCATTAAATTCAATGTTTCTACCCATTCATCCTTCATTCCTTTTATCAAAGTGGATTTAAGTACCTCACCTGGTAGTGTGTCATACTGTGATCTTTGTAAGTTATACTGAAATCTTTCAACATATTCCTCTAGTGTCTCATTTTCTTTTGCAATCATTTGAAAGATTTCGTCTTTCAAATCCCTCGTTCTATAATAATCCTGATATTTTGCGAGGAAGGTTTGTTTCATTTCATCCCATGAATTTATGGTTCCTCCTCCTACTTCCATAAACCAATGCAAAGCTTCTCCTTTCAAAGTGGAAGGGAACAACTTCAGTTTCTGGGGTTCAGAGGTGTAGTCATATCCTCTACACAGAACATCAAATTCGAATAAGAATGCACGAGGGTCCTCTGAAATTAATCCATGAAAGGTTGGAAGATTCTGTAACGGGATGACCTTCATGGGGGAATTAGCAACTGAATCAACTATCAGATATTCCAAAGTGGAATTTTGGGCTCGTGGTTGATTTGGTTGTGCCATTTGGTAGAAAATATGCCAATAATCTTCAGGAATTTATTTGCCTGGGTGTTCTATTTGGAGTGATTGATTACTTGATCCACTAGGGGATATAATCACACTACCTCTATCTAGGATTTCAGGTATACCTTCTCCTATCACATGAGATCCAGGATCTGGTGGTGGTGATGGGTTTTCTTTAGCAACCCCGTCGGTCTCCCCTTCTCCTTCTTCCAAATTACAAGATTTTACCTTGTCTAAAGGATTGAGAGGTGGAAGATCTATATCTTGAAAACTTTGTTTAGTCCCTTCAGTTCTGCTATGAACCTCAACATGGGCTGCAGTTGGTGAATTTGTTGCTTGAGGGATTCGGGTAGAACCTTTTCGAGGTCCAACCAAGGCTTGAGATTCAGCTTTTCGAATGATGTCATCTATGAAAGTGCTTCTTCCACGGGGCACCCAAGCCTAGCCTTTTGTATTTTTTGGTGGGTGTTTTGGTTTTTTAGGTTCTTTCTTCTTAGTCACACACTTCACACAAAATTCTGAGTACCTATATGACCTTTATGTATCAGCTAAAGGTAGGCACTGGCATAAGCATTTTACTTATTGCCTAAGTAGGTTCTTACTTTCCCTTTTCAATACCACATCCTCCATAGACACAACCTATGCTATCTTTGACATTCTCCCAAAATGGGTTGGGCTCTAAAGATGTATTAAAACAACCTTAGTTTAGCATTAATTTATCAACGGTGGATTCATCTTTTATTTCAAGAATATCAGAAAAGTCTATACAGATAGTTGTAGAGGCTAAAATCATGTAGTTAAATAAAATCTGAGTTTATCAACAATCCATTAAAACTCTGAAGCTAAAATCTCTACTCAACAGAACTATAATGATCTGTAATATGCTGTGAATTAAAGACATTAACTAAATTGATGAATTGATCTAACTAAGAAACAGTAATTGAATCTATGAAAATGTATACACATCGCAGCAACTTCACATTCATGGCCGACAAGAAATGTTTTCAGATGCAAATAGATGATATATATACACAGTAAATACCGATAACAACGTTTTGCAGCTTGGTAACTTGCGAAAATCAAATTTACTGTAGCGTCTACGGCAGCAGCCAGGTTATTAGTTTCGCAAATTTGTGCAAAGCACGGACTATAGAAGAAGCTGTAGTGGGTGTTAGCGCTCAGATTGCTTGATACTTTGTACATCATCCATAAACGGTCGAGATTTTCAAAAAATATATTACAACATAGATCCATTACAATAATGACCAAGCAGAAAGAGGAGACTATTCTTTTCGGCAAGTTTACGTTAGACAGAATCTTGGGAAATGGGGCATTTGGCAAGGTATATCTTGCCAGAAACCTAAAAACTGGCGAGAGCGTTGCCATTAAGGTCATAAGCAAAAAGAAAAAACTTGAAGAGTGGAAGCGTTTGGAAGACATGCTGAAAAACGAAATCTCCATTATGACAACACTGAGACATCCCAACATTGTACAGCTCTACCAAGTCATGGGCAACAAAAACAAAATCTATCTTGTGATGGAATATGTCAACGGAGGAACGGTTTATCAAAAAATAAGATTAGCCGATCTAGAAGGACCGTCTAAAGTAGAGGAGAATACATGGAGGAGATATTTTCAGCAGCTAATCAGTGCGGTGGATTTCTGTCACAGAAAGGGAATTTATCACAGAGACATCAAGTCTGATAATCTGCTCTTAGACGATAGGGGAAACCTTAAGCTCGCAGATTTTGGGCTGAGCACCTTTCAGGAGCATGTGGGCAAGGACAGCTTGTTACACTCAGTAAACGGGGCTCCTTGCTACCTTGCTCCAGAGGTCTTATCTGGGGATGGTTACGCGGGTGCCCCAGCAGACATATGGTCGTGCGGTATAATTCTGTACGAGATCTTCGTTGGCGACATTCCGTTTCATTATGACAACGATTTACGTTCCTTGTGTCAGAAAATGTCGAAGAGAGATTACAGTTGCCCGACGCGATTACCGTGCGAAGTCCGTCAGCTCCTGTTTCGGTTGCTGGATCCCAGCCCTCTCACTCGGATTACCATGCCGGAGATAATGGATGACCCGTGGTTCAAAGTGGGTTTCAATGGAAATAATTTATCATTGCATTACCATGATAGCAACAATAATATGAACATCAGCGGCCGTGAGGTTGTGGATTTCCCGAATTCGCCATGCTTGAATGCGTTCAGTGTACTGGCATCCTGGCCGACTGGACTAGATCTGGCTCCTCTATTCGAAGATTCAAAAGGGTTGCTGCGATTCATGTCGAAGCAACGGGTTTCCGCCATTATATCTAAGTTTCAAGAGAGTGGACGGTGAATATGGAGGGAACGATATTCACCTTCGAAACGAAGATTTTTGAAGTAGCGCCTTCGCTGTACGCCGTGGATGTTGTTAAATATATTGTAACCTCAAGAGTCTGACTTGACTATACACTGTCAGCTGTACTTTCTATTCTTGATTTGCTTGAGCTTATTTAGCTCAACTATTTCCCATTGCATTGTACCAACTTCTTCAGTACTTCTTCATACATTCCAATATACTGTTCTATTCTTTTCTCTCTGCATTTCTCTTTGCTTCATAATTTATCATGGTATCAGAGCTACATCAGTAAGCCTCTTCACACAGGCTGGAGAGCAACACGATCCTCAAACAGCACAGAGCTTCACGGATCTCGAGAAGCATTTGACACAGACTTTTCACAAGGCTTGGAGAGCTGTCTGTCATACTCTCAAAAGATTCTCGCACGAAACTTCCACGAGGAAGAAGACCGTCATACGCTCAAAAGATCAGCGTAAGAAGCTCACGTGAGGTCGCAGAGCGTACTATGCTCGAAAGTTTCAAGGAGCAGAAACACGAGAAGAAGCAGAGACTGAGAAGAAGAAACTTTAAAGATTCTTGTAATTTTCAAGAATCATCAAAGATTTACGAAGAAGAGCTGCAGGAGGCGGGAACTCTTGAAGAATTCAAAGAATTCGTTCAAATTCGCTAAAGATTCCTGCAGAAGGTAGAATCGTTTAAAGATTTACGGGAAATCGCTCAAATCTGTCAAAGATTGTAGCAGAGAATGAAGAACTCATGAAATTCTTTCAAATCTTTGAAAGATTCACGAATCTTTCTTCCACAGGAGTAAAGAACGCGTTTCAGGTGCAAAGAACCGCCATTGAGGCCGTAATATTCGTACTGCGAACGAATCCAGAGCGGGAAACCAGTTCAGAAGGGACGAAGAGAGCGTGGAAAAGACGAAAGAATTTCAGCCGTCAGATCTTGCACAGAGGACCGACAGCCGTTAGATCAATGAGAAGGTGCATGAGGTTGAGTCCTCTGAAGCGCACAGGAGAAATTTTTGACTTGTGAAGTCACGAAATCCCGACATCATCTGGATCGTCCATCAAGAAACACGTGGCGAGATCTCGGCATTTCGCTGACTCGAAAGGTGTAAAGGTCAGAAGACTGCCATGAGAATTCGCGAATCGTGAAATTC
>SNQJ01S0001253.1:101178-131673 GCA_010110895.2 Picea sitchensis
TGCTACAGGTTTTCATGGATTTAAGTTAGATCACACAAGGTTATGATATAAAATAAATCTTGGGTGCATGGCACTAACCGATGAGTATGGATTGATGTTGATCAAATGCTCATCTATTGGATTATGTAAAATAATCTATTGGGCTACATGGCTGGTACATAATTGAAGTTTCATTGATATATCTTATGATGTATTATTGGAAGCATATGGTATTGTTGGATATCATGGTTCATGCATTTTGCATGTGGTTGGACTACATATTGGGACATGTATTTTGTGAGTTGAGTTGATAATCATGTTGTACATCATTGGGGAGTCATAGCTTGTTGATGTAGGGTTGATATACTTGCTTGCTGCAAGTGATGATGCATGATGGTACACTCATAGATGGTATTGTTGATAGATGCACATGTTGGCATGTTGATAGAGGCATATGGTTGATACATTCCATGGATGATATATTTTTTCACATGGTTGATGTACATGGGTGTTGTGCATTGTGGGCACATTTTGGTACATGATGTACTTGGTTGATATATTTTCCATGATTCCTTATTTTTATTGTTAACATTCATGATGCATGGTATGGAACAAGTTTGATGCATGAACAGGTCCAAGGATCATCATATGGTAGCATATTGTTCATCTTGCAGAGAAGAAAGGGGGATACATACCCTTAGGGGGAGTCATTCTTCTTCCCATGATTCTAGGAGGAGATATTTATCAGATGCATACCTAGAAAAGAGTCCTATATTTGAAGAAAGAGCAGAGAGGAATAATTCCAAGAGGAGTGATGGTCATAGGGGGAGTAGGTTTTATGTATCTTCAGCATTACATCAGAGTGATATCCCTTGTTCAAAAGGGAAGATATTATTCAGAGGAAGATCAAAGGCATTCAAAACAAGGGAAGCAGCCCCAAGGAGAGTTCAAGCAGGGGGAGAAACCGGAAGAGGAGAATGGCCCTTTTCCATTGATGTCAAAGGGGGAGAGATAATCACATTGATATGATTGATGTCTATTGATGGGGAGAGATTGATGTGGAGAGATAGTCACATTGACTTTTGATGTAGAGCATTCCTTATCTACATGTTGACATCAACAATTGGTAATTGGTGTTGACATCAATGCTGGTATTTCCATCAATGCCAAAGGGGGAGATTGTTGGATTATGTTTTCATTGATGCCAATGGTTTGATTATTTGGGAGATTGTTGGATCATGTGTCATTGATGCAAATGGTTTGATTGATTGATGTCAAGTAATTGATTGATTGATGACTGTCCTTGATGAGAATGATAGATGTCAAAGTGGAAACCAATTGATAAGGATGGATCATTGATATGATGCATATATGAAAATGGATCAATGAGTTTTCATTGATACATGATGATGCATAGTTTGTTTGACGAAAATATGACTCATTATTGTCTTATCATGATTTATAAGGTGCACAAATGGATGAACTCCAAAGTGGTCCCCTTATGGTGAAATCCCTCACGGGAAGATGCTTTGTGGTTGAGAGGACCAATGCTTGTATGTGGAATAATGAAATTAAGATCAATTGAGTTGTTGGTGAAACTACCCTAGGTGGATGGTGCTTGTCATGCCATTTCCGGTGGTATGCGAAATGTCACATAACTCCTCACGGTTTGAGAGTTATGGACTTATAAAGTTGAAGGACCCCCATATGAAGACTTGAATACCCCAAGGTCAAAGAACTCAAAGTGACCTAAAAGAAGAAATAATTATTTAAATAATAAAGAGAAGTGACAAAATTAGGAAAGAATATTTAAATGATAAATTATTTGAGAACTTTCTATTTATGGAAAGTGGTAAACCTTAAAATAAGGAAAATAGGTTAAGTGACCTAGAAATGGGTTAAGTAACCTGAAAGTGGGTTAAGTAACCTAGAGGATGAAAGTATAAATAAGATAGCTATGGTCTCTTGTAGATCATCCTTTTTGTGGATAAATGGAGAGCTTCGTGTGAGAATATATTATGGAGTATTGATGGAGAGCTTCTTATTGGTGTGTATCCCTTGAGCATGATTGAAGATTTATTCTGAGGAAGAAAGCGATAGGAGGATCTCATGGACGCATCAAAGTTTCGAGAATGTCGGAGATCTTGACAAAAAAAATCTCGGAGCTTCAAAAACCCTAGTTTTTGAGGTATACATGGGCTGTAATGGGCTAGGGCCCGTGCACACATGGGTTGTATGAGGACAGGGAGAATATGGTGGATAGAATGATGAAGACTTGTGTTTGAGATGGTTCCAAAATCCTGGATGATGAAGCAGGTTCCAGATCTGCATTTTATGGGCTCAGATATATCACTCAGATACTTGTATAGTTACATTATTGTCTTGATGGATACTATTATTTGATGTGTTTTGAATGCTTAGGGAATTATTGGTATGGATTTTATGATATGGTTCAGTTTGGATGATTAGGTTGATGGAGTGACCAATACTCTTGTGATTCAGTGGTGACATGATTGCTCTGGTATACTAGTTTTTTATACTTGATTGAGATAGCATTCATATTGATTTGTTGTGGAGCATGAACAAGCTATTGGAAAGATTGGATGTGTTGTGACTAGCTGGTGGTCAGATTGGACAGTCAGAGACAGAAAAGAATGATATATTGGTTGCAGATGATCTGAGTTGATCTTGAAGGATAAACCCAAACTGCTCAGAAGGTATACATAGGTTGTTGTATACACATGACATGTGCATACGTGGGTTGTAGTGAGCCAGGGCACATGCACACGTTGGCTGCACTACTAACAAGTTGCGTACCTATTGACATATTGATATCTGTTGAGGATTGTTGCCTCATCTCAGTTGGTGCTGAGGGTGTAAGATGAGTCTTGCATTATAGATCCAATTCTCTTGTAGAGTTGAACTCTATTCAATTGTTACCGATAAACCCCTAGATTGTTGTCCATGATAAAAATAAAAATTGTACATACATTTTGTGTTGTTTGTGTTCCCTGTGGCAATGAATTGTTAATGATATATTGCTGATATATGCTGCTAATATATGTTCTCATCTAACTGGTTTTAAATGAAAACAATGGGTAATGAATAAATGTTGAATGTTAACTAAGGAGTTTTTGTAAAGAGGGAAGCTTTTGGGAAAAATATCCCCACACTCATTCACCCCCCCGCACCCCCTCTAACTGTGGTAGGTGTGTCCAACATCCTTCTTGTATTCCTACACATTACAAATCTCACACATTTTTGAGATATATATGAAAACATGTCAATTTTATAACATTTAATCACAGATTCCCTTTTAATACTAAATCGAATAAAGTGGAAAATAATAAGGTGAAACCCAAATGTATTTATGAAAATGATGTCATGAAAGGTTAATGGGGCGATGAAATGTGAAGAATAATGAAGGGAAATGTGGATGAAAATAGGACATTTCTGAGCCCCAACATACCCCCCAACTTAACTTGTTGCATGTCCTCATGCAACCATGCATGGATCTTCTCAAGAAATTTTGGCATCTGAATGTTGGCTTTGAGTGATCATAATGAATGTTTCCATGATGGGATTTACATGAGTAACAACTGGCATTTTTCTTATGGTTGGTTCTTGTGTGACAACCGTAAATATAAAGAATGTTGGTTCTTGTGTTAACAACATTCATTTTGTTATTTGTTCTTGTTGGATAATGTTGTCATTGATGCCAATGGTTTGATTATTTGGGAGATTGTTGGATCATACTTCATTGATGCAAATGGTTTGGTTTGATAGATGTCAAGTAATTGATTCATTGATGATTGACGAAAAATCTATATGACTTGATGATAATGATAGATGTCCAAGTGGAAACCAATCGATAAATATGGATCATTGATATGATGCATTGAGGAAGATGGATCTCATGGACGCATCAAAGTTTCGACAATGTCAGAGATCTCGATGAAAAAATTCTCATATTCATAGAAAACCCTATTTTCTGATGCCCACGTGGGTTATCTATGTATAAGGTGCATGTACACGCGGGCTGGCTATGTGCAGGGAGCATGGAGTGGATAAAATCATGGAGATTTGTGTTTGAGCTGGTTCCAAGCTATTGGATGATGGGGCATGTTCTAGATCTGCATTCTATGGCTTGAGATCTATCACTGAGACACTGGTATGGTTACATTATTGTCTTGATGGATACTATTGTTTGATGTGTTGTGAATTCTTAGGGAATTCTTGGTATGGATTCTATGATGTGGTTCATTTTGATTGATTTGGTTGATGGAGTGAGTAATACTCTTATGATTCAGTAGTGACATGATTTATATGGTATACTAGTTTCTTATACATGATTGAGATAGCATTGCTATTGATTTGTTGTGGAGCATGAGCAAGCTATTGGAGAGCTTGGATTTGTTGTGATTGGCTATGGGTCAATTTGGACAGTGGAATATAGAAGAGAAAGTGATTGCAATTTGCAGAGGATCTGAGCATCTTTCTCAGAAGCATAGGCTTGTTGCATTATACACTAGTCATGTTCACACGTAGACTGTAGTGAGCCAGGGCACATACACACGTGGGTTGCACTACTGACAGGTCGTGTACATGTTGACAGATTGATATTTGTTGAGGATTGTTGCCTCATCTCAGTTGGTGCTAAGGGTATAAGTTGATTCTTGCATTATAGAGAAGGTTCTCTTACAGAGTTGTACTCTATTCAGTTGTTGTTGATAAACCCCAAGGATTGTAGTCTGTAATAAAAAGAAAATTGTACATACATATTATGTTCTTTGTGTTCATTTTGGTGATGACTTGTTGATGATATATTATTGATATATGTTGCTAATATGTGCTGACATCTAATTGGTTATAAATGACAGCAATGGGTAATGAATAAATGTTGAATGCTAATTGATGAGTTTTTGTGAAAGAGGGAAGTTTTGGGAAAAAGAGCCCCACACTCATTCACCCCCCCTCTAAGTGTGGTAGGTGTGTCCAACAATTGGTATCGAGAATGCCTTCACTACAAAGCCTTAACAAGCTTGAAGATCCATAGACACACAAATGGATAGTGAAGTTCAATCCTTGATGAGGGAAACTATTCTACTTGGAGGATATAGAGATGAAATGTATTTGAAGACAATGGGAGTAGCTATTTGGAAGGAAACCATAGATGGATATGTTCCATTGAAGAAAAGTCAAAGTTTGCAGCTCAAGGGAAGGAAGAAGAATGATGCATTGGCTCCTCAAGACCATTCTTAGTGGACTCTCAAAGCCCTATCAAAGAGAGAATGAGACAATGCACTTATGCCAAGGATCTATGGCTAAAAGCTGGGGAGGAAGAGAAAGAAGAAATTGAGAACCACTCCATCAAGTTCATCAAATGTAAAAATCAAAATATTCAAAAAAGGAAAGAAAGTAGAAGATGCTTCAAATGAAGGTAAAGAACCCTCTAAATCCCTTGATTCCAATAATGATGATGATGAATTTTTCTACAGAGTGAAGAAGAAGATGTAGAAGCAGTTGTGTAAAGTTTAATGACATTTATCCCATGAAAATAATATAAGAAAATATATTAATATCTTTTGGATAACACTAAAGAAGTTTCTTAGGAGAAGTCTAAGGCACATCTTGAAGTTAGAAATGACCAAGGAACGAGAAGAGATCAATAAGACTCAATTAGAGAAAAGGAAGAAGAAATCACAAAACTAAAGAATGAAAAACATATGTAGATGATGAGATTAGTAAAAAGTTTTGAAACTATTTTTTATCTCAAGACCCAAATTGAAAATCCAAAGGAATAGAGGAACTATTGAAGAATAAAATAAATGAAAAGGAGGAGTCATTTGTAAGTTAGAAAATAAAATTGTTGACCTTAGAAAAGAAGATTGGGAAAAATTCAAAGAAATTCTTGAATAGCTCACAAATCTTGGATGAGATCTCGGAATTTCAAAGACCATCATGTGATAAATTGGGTCTTGGATACAAAGGGAGAGATGCACATGCTGAACAGAAGCACCTCAAAGAAGCATGAAATTAAGTCCATCAAATAAGGAGACAATATTTACCAAAACAACCATCTACACAAGGGCAAAGAAAATTTCAAAGAAATAAAGCAAGGAAGAGATCAATAAGTCATTCTTGGGACACCAACGCAAAGGTATGAAAAGTGTTTTTCATGGGTATTATTATTCATGTAATGGATATGTTCACAAATATTTTGAGTGTAGATCTTATGAAAGAAGATATAATGGAAGTGCATAACACCATGAGAGGTGTTGGAGATGTGATCAAAGTAGGACACATTGCCATTCACTATAACATTATGAGATGCTCTACAGGTTAGTGGATTTGGCCACAAATCCCAAAGAGTGTTAAGGAACAAGGAGAAATTCCCATGATGAGGACTTCACATAGCATGGCTAAGAGAAGGAATGAAGTAAGAAATGAAGACATCTTTGAAAATACAGACATATCTCAAGTTAGGAGAGTTCATCTGAAGTCGGTGAAGAAACTAGGTCGGAGATGAAAATTTGAAGGGAGGTACAAAAAGTGTCATCTTGTGAGAAACAAAGCGAATGCCAGTGGTGACAGTCGTGTGCATAGGCGTGTTGACCTTGAATACTTTGCATACACACACACTATGTTGTGCAACAGGTCATGTATATGTTGTAAAGCCTTTGGGAAAAAAGAGAAATACATGGCTTGGATTTTGATGTGATAGTATAACTCTGTATTGTAGGAATTAGAACATTATTTATTAGAGGTTCTAACACTATTTGTTCACGGAGTTTTTCATGGTGAGATCACACACAATGGTATAATAAAAATAAATATTAGGCGCGTAGCACTAGCAAGAGTATGGATTGATGTTGGATTCTGTTGGGATTAGTCATTTTGTGATGATGGTGGTGTACATGGTTGGTATATATTATGATGTATTATTGGAGCATATGTTGATATCATGGTGCATGCATTTTTCATATGGGTCGGGCTACATGCTAAGACATATGGTTGAGTGGTGAGTTGATGAAATTGATCATGTTGTACATCATCGTTTGATCTATGTGTGATGCATGATTGGTACATTTCTAGTACATCAATAGAATTTGGGATGGTTGGCACATGTTTTTATGGAGGACTTGGCATACATATGGGACTCATCATTTTTGTGATATTGGTGCATAGTAGTACACTCATACATGTATGGTATTACTTGATTTTCACGACATTGGTATTTGTTTGATACATGGTTATGTACTTGGTTCATCATGAAGACATATCATGAGCGATGTAATTAACATTATTTGTATGTTGAGTAGATGCACATAGTTTAGCATATTGGTGGATGCACATTTGGCATAATTGGTATATGGACATGTTGGCATATTGGTAGATGCATGTTGTATATTGGTAGATGCACATGTTGTCATATAGTTGGATACATTTCATGGATGATATCGTTTAGCATTGTTGATGTACATGGATTTGATAATGCATGGGTGTTCTACATGGTAGGCACATTTTGGTACATGATCTACTTGGTTGATATTGTTCATGATTCTCTATTTCATTGGTGACATATCTTTTGTTTCATGATGTATGGTATAGCTGAATTTTGATCATGAAACGAGGGTCCAAGGTTCGTCATATGGTAGTATATTGTTCATCTTCTGAGGAGAAGATAGGAGTCATTCTTGTTCCATGATTCCTAGGAGGAGATATTTATTAGATGCATACCTAGAAAGATCCCTATATTTGAAGAAGAGCAGGAGGCACTTAACTCTAGAGACTATGAGATTTTTGAGGGAGTATGTCCGATGTCAATTCAGCATTACATCGGAGTTATATCCCTAGTTCAAAGGGACATATTATTGACAACAAGATGGGGGAAGTAGCCCCAAGAGGAGAATGACCCTTTTCCATTGATGTCAAAGGGAGGGAGATAATCACATTGATGTGATTGATGTCTATTGATGGGAGAATTGATGTGGAGAGATAGTCACATTGACTATTGATGAAGAAGCATACCTTGTCTACATGTTGACATCAATAATTAGTAATTGGAGTTGACATCAATGTTGAGTATTACCATCAATGCCAAAGGGGTGTTGAATCCCATGTTGTCGGTGATGCCAATGGTTTGATTGTTTTGGAGATTGTTGGATCATGCGTCATTGATGCAAATGGTTTGTTTGATTGATGTAATTGATTGATTGATGATTGATGAACAATGTATATGCCTACGATGAGAATGATAGATGTCCAAGTGGAAACCAATTGATAAAGATGGATCATTGATATGATGCATTGATGAAGATGGATCAATGGTTGTCATTGATACATGATGGATGAATTGTATATGATGCAATGGTGTATTGATGCAAAGATGAATCATTATTGTCTTATCATGGTTGCAAGGTGCACGAATGGATAAACTCCAAAGTGGTCCCCTTATGGTGAAATCCCTCATGGAATAAACTTTATGGATTGAGTTATAGTAGAAGAGCAGTTTGTAGGACCCATGATTACATGTGGATTAATGAGATCAATAATAATGAAGTTGTTGGTGAAACTATCCTATAGATGGATAGTGCTTGACATGCCATTTTAGGTGGTATGTGGAATGTCCTATAGAAATCCTCGCGGTTTGAGAGTTATGGTCGTACAAAGTTGAAGGGACCCCATATGATGGATTGAAATACAAAAGGTCAAAGAAGTCAAAGAAGTTCTTAGAAAGAAGAAATCATTATTTAAATCCTTAAAAATTAAAGTGACAAAATCAAGAAGATTATTTAAATGATAAAATGAGTGAAAATAAAATCAGAAGGAATATTTAAATGATAAAGTATTGGAGAACTTTCTATTCATGGAAAGTGGTTAACCCCTAAAATAAGGAGAAAGTGGTTAACCCTAAAATAAGGAAAATAGGTTAAGTGACCTAGAAATGAGTTAAGTAACCTAAAAATGGGTTAAGTGAACTAGAAGATGAAAGTATAAATAAGAAGCTAGGATCTCTTGTAAAATGTCCACATTTGGTGAGAATCCTTTTTGTTGATAAATGGAGAGCTTCTTGTGAATATCTTTTGGAGTATTGATGGAGAGCTTCTTGTGAGAGAATATTATTGGTGTGGATCTCTTGAGAATGATTGAAGATCTATTCTGAGGAAGAGAGCGAGAGGAGGATCTCATGGATGTATCAAAGTTTCGACAGTGTCGAAGATCTTGACGGAAAAATTCTCGAATTCACAGAAAACCCTATTTTTTTATGCCCACGCGGGCTGTCTGTGTATAGGGTGTGTGTATACATGGGTTGGTTGTGTAGAAGGAGAATGGAGTGGATAAAATCATGGAGATTTGTGTTTGAATTGGTGCCAAGATCTTAGATGATGAGGCAGGTTCCAGGTTTGCATTATATGGCCTCAGATCTATCACTAAAACACTGGTATAGTTACATTATTCTCTTGATGGATACTATTATTTGATGTGTTGTGAATTCTTAGGGCATTACTGGTATGGATTCTATGATGTGGTTCAGTTTGATTGATTTGGTTTATGGAGTGAGCAGTAGTTTTATGATTTAGTAGTGACATGATTTCTATGGTATACTAGTTTCTTATACATGATTGAGATAGCATTCATATTGATTTGTTGTGGAGCATGAGAAAGCTATTGGAGAGCTTGGATGTGTTTTGACTAGCTATGGGTCAGTTTGGACAGTGGAAGATAGAAGAGAAAGTGATTGCAGGTTGTAGAGGATTTGAGCATGTTGCTCAGAAGCATACACTTGTTTCATTCACACGCGAGTTGTAGTGAGCCAGGGGACGTGCACACGCGGGCTGCACTACTGACAAGTCAAGTACCTGTTAACAGATTGATATCTGTTGAGGATTGTTGCCTCATCTCAGTTGGTGCTGAGGGTGTAAGTTGAGTCTTTCATTATAGAGCAGGTGCTCTTATAGATTTGTACTCTATTCAGTTGTTGCCGATAAACCCCAAGGATTGTAGTCCATAATAAAAAGAAAATTGTACATACATCTTGTGCTCTTTGTGTTCATTATGGTGATGACTTGTTGATGATATATTGCTGATATATGTTGATGATATGTGCTCACATCTAACTGGTTATATATGACAACAATGGGTAATGAATAAATGTTGAATTCTAATTGATGATTTTTTGTGCAAGAGGGAAGTTTTGGGAAAAAAAGCCCCACACTCATTCAACCCCCCTCTAAGTGTTGTAGGTGTGTCCAACAGTTCTCTTGTTGTTATCATAATAATTTTCCCATATTTTTATGGAAAATATATGCTATCAATATGCATAAGGAAACATGACTAAGTATAAGAAATCCCTTTTTTTATATTTGTGAATCATGCCAATATGTATATCGGTGCATATGAAGCAAATTGCAACAGAGTATCGTTGGAAAAGAAAAGTTCATAAATGGTAAATGAGACGAAAAAATGGAATGATGGTAGTGGAAAAAATGGAGTGATGATAGTGAATAAAGTCCCTTACCCCCCAACTGAACTGGATGCATGTCCTCATGCAACGTGGCATAAGTCATAGAAGTGAAAAGGAAAGGGAACTTGGTGAGGGAATTTTCCAAATTATTCATTGCTAGCAGTTGAAGAATTACATGATTAAAGTTTAGAAAATAACATACCTCCACTTACCCAAAATGTTGATGAACTATGCAATAGGAATATGGTTGATGCGACTACTAGAGCATGGAAGATGTCATTTCCGCAGGATCATATGGAAAGTGACTACTATTGTAGTTGCGATTGTTGTCTGTTGGATCAAAGAATGTGAAGTGGAGGAATCTAAAGTGATGTTGAATGAATCATGGAAAAGATGAAGTATGAAAGTGGAACTATGGTACTCTCATATAGCTGAAAACTACTACTACAACTATTGATGGATTCATTTAAAAGTGTATAGTATTCATTTGATGCTAAACCCGATGGTACAATTCTATTCATGTGAATGAATGTGTCGATGTCAAGCATGAAAATAAGTCATTGGATTACCGGCCATTGATGAATGTCATTAACCAATGCGAGGCAAAATCACCATCAATGTCAATGAGTGCCAAGGTACCCGAGTACATCTTGCAAAGTGAGAATGAATGAGTTGATGGCGAGCCACTTGTAATATCTGACGATCAAGGGACATTGATATATTCCCGTGATTTTTAGTGAGAGAACTTGCCATTAAGGCATGCAAGCTTCCAGGTACTAAAAATGGACTCTAGTCTATATCCGAAATAAAGTGTTGAGGTCAATGGGGCAAGACTTGTTGAAAGGTGGACCTTAAGGAATCCCACATCAGTCAATGTGAGTTCTGATAAAAAGAGTGGTAGGACTATAAATAAAAATATCTCAGTAGTAACAATGTGTATGACAAGGGAATGTAGTCATGGAAAGGGAGCTGGATAGTTTTATTGACAAGGAAAATTTAAATGAAAAAGCTAAAGAGATGTATGCGACTCAGAAAGATAGGCATGTGCGAAGTCATGAAGGATAATTCAATGGAATATGGGATTCAACACAGGGATGACCAATCTGCTTTGAAGGAGAAATGGAGGAAGACATTCATGACACAAATGGGTTTATGAAAATGTTTATGTGTAACAACAAACGTCATGATGTTTATGATGAGTAACAACTCCTTCCAGCAGTCAAGAAAGCATGTATTTTTCAAACATTTTTGTGACTTTTGAAAATCACTTCAGCAGCAAGATGCGATCGACCGTGCTCCTAAAAAGAACTTAGTACAAATCGTGGATGAAAACTAGTGAGATGTTAGAAAATATAACATGCAGAAAGAAGTACAAATGTGACAAAGTAAATAAAGTGTGTTTTATACCTCTTGTCGTGGTCGTTGCATGCGCGTTTGTTCCATCGTTGATTGCTTGCTTAGCCTAAAATCACAAAAAACATGTGCTCATATTGTTTTCAAGAACTTATAAAAAAAGTCTCTTTGCAGTTTATTTGTCTTTGTTTGGTTTTATTTTTATAATTTGTTTCTAATTTTTATTTTTCATCTTCATTTTATTTATATATATATTTTTGTATTTTATTATGTCTTCACCTAATTTTATTATTATATACATATTATTATTTTTTTATATATAGTTTTTTATAATAAAACAAAAGAGATAAGATTATTTTATTTTAAAACAAATATTTATAATAAAAAAAACAATTTTTTTTTCTTTGTTATTATAATATTTTTAAAACAAACAAATAATAAAAAAAAATCAAATGAAAGAAAAATAATTATTTTGTTCGCATCATAAAAAAAAACGGTCGTCTATACCTGCATCAAGAGTCAGAGAAATCGATTCGGAGAGCAATGATCACCCTCTGTCCTGTAATCTGTGGAGTGGTTGTCTTTGTTGATCTTAAGTTGCAGGGCAAAGCACCTAGGAAGATCGGGCCAACTGAGTGCCATTACTAAAAACAACAGAATTCATTGCAGGTGGAAGATGTCGCCTTATGCTCATCAAAATATTGACTAATACAGCCCCATGTCCATCATTAAAGAGTTTACTTTGACCTTGCATCTTTGAAGATTGGACTACTATGCTGGCAATCAGTGTGGAAGACTGCGCATTATATCTATCAGCAAAAATGAAATGGAAACCTTCTATGTCGTTCACCACTTCCACCAGCTAAAAACCCTAAATATAAACAGTTTGCAGAAGGATATTAGGTATTCTTGTCACTTCAAATTGCAGTGATGGCGATGTCCTTGTTGAATCCCCCATGACTCGTGAAAGTGCCCTTGAAGATTTTCCTGAGCATGCCGTACGGTCTTCTCTTTCTCATCCTCATCTTCAGATTCATCCTCCCATTTGAGGCCTTCGTGGGTGAATGGAGGCTCTGTTATTTCAACAACTACATCAAGGATTGGATAGGAATTCAATATTCTTTTAGGAATTTCCAGTCCCTGTTTTACGCCCAAGAATACGTGTACTAGGGCCACCGATATCCACAATGTGGCAATCCCTCTGATCGATAATAAACAAAGAACCTATACTGAAGACGTGAAGTGTATATATGCCAAATCATATCACATCCTGAGTGTGTGTGAGGTCATGGATGGATGAGGATCGATTGATTAATTTGATTCAATTTGAAACGTCTCTCAGGGGTGGAGAGATCCACCAGACACTTGATACATCGTTTGAGGTGAGGTGGTCCACCAGATGAGTATTCTGGGGAGGCGATTTCCAACTGATTCTGGGAGATACATATGCAAATCACCCCAACTTTCATAATACTGGATATGCCTACCATCGTGGCAGCTTGTAACCCCATTCTGCCAATAAAAATCTTCATTGGTTTCCAACAACAAAACTGCCAGATAATTTCCCATTAAAGTCATTCATATCACACAACCAACTGTATAGATGTGTTGGCTTAGAACTATAGATGCGGGTTTCTTCATACATAAGTGGTATTTTCAACCTCCGACAGAAGAAAATATTTGTATTAGGTTGGATATAAACGGATATGAGGATATAATCATGAATCAAAAACTAGATTTCCGGGGGGCTTGAGGCAGGATCCGTGGATCTATGTAATATCCACCATGTAAACGGATCCTGTGCTACCGAAACAGATCATATACTAGCTATTCGTTGAGGTGTGTTGTCCCATCCAGATATTCCATTCTCACCGTGTTAGGATAAAGGTACCAAATGATTGAATCTTCCTCCATTTCTTTTGCTGGAAGTCTAGGCATTTGGATCCACATTTAGCCAAATATAAAATATTACATTTCAGTGATCAAAGCATGGTTCTTCGCATCCCGTATTTAGGAGACACTGATAAATCATTGGATAATTTTGTTGTGCTTCATTATGGGATGTTGAAACTCATAAGAAAACACAAGCAAGTGGTAAATCAGATTTGCATGCTTCTGCGTGCTGGCTTCTGCCAGTGATATTAATGTCTAGTTCAAGGATGTATTTTATAACAATAGTATAACTAGACATACTCACGAACAACTCCAATGAAACTTTTGAACGAGTCTTGTTGGCCAACCAAGTCGCCATGAACATGTCAATACTTGCAGCATTAAGATTCCCAGGATCAGAGGAGTAGGCGTGGAATAGTGGGTGCATCTCAACAATATCTCTGTGCCTTATACCATAGGGTGAAAATCTCATGGGTATAACTCTTCACAGCCACAATAAATGTTCTCGCAAGTCCTGGATCAACATTTGGACTCAATGGAGATGCATGCACCCTCTTTGGACACTGCGGTAAGTGGCATGCATAACCCATATTTGGATTTGTGATACCCCGTGTGTACTAAGAAGCATATTCGAAGCTCTGACCTTTCCACCACATTGGATAAGCAATAATTGATGAAGTTGAGTGGGATACACATGGATAATTATCTCCTCAAAATAATCAAATACAATATACTCCTTATAATTTTGCAACCACAATGTCAAATCATTTACGCAAGTAATACATGCATGGATAAATTCCTTTATGTATTATGAAGTAATGAATATATTTTGGTAAGGATGCGGTAGCCATGGCTCTATACGTTAGACCATTAAGCCATGGCTCTCGTTGTTAGACCATTAAAAAACACTCTTTCTAAAACATAAAAACATTACTCTTCAGAGCTACGGAAATTAAACACTCTTGATAGTTGGTAGGGATAGTGAGGAATCTATACTGAAGAAGCTCTATGAACCTTAGAACTAACACATGTAGATCACACTTGCAGAAATTGAAACTACTCTTGTGGAATTTGAAACTACTTTTACCTAATTGGTAGGGATAACATGAGGAGTCTCCTCTCACGAGCTTCTATGACCCCTTACCAACACATCTAGATCACACTTGCATGAATTAAACACTCTTGCATAAATTGAAATTTGTAGAAATTGAAACTACTTTTACCTAGTTGGTAGGGAGAACATGAGGAGTCTCCTCTCACGAGCTTTTATGACCCTTTAACAACATGTCTATATCACACTTGCATGAATTGGAATGAAAAAGAAACTAATACCTCAATCCAACGTGCTTCCCCGGGTCACCCGCGTGACAGGCGGGAATACTTAACACTATACTGGAAGGACACCAAAATGTTGTCCTCTAAAGATGTCCTAAAAACAACCTCTATGCATTAGCCAAAGGTAGGCGCTGGCACAAACATTTTACTTGTTTCCTACGCAGGTTCTTACCTTTCATTTTCAATACCCAATCCTCAAGAGATGCAACACCTGTAAATGAACAACAATCGTAAACAGAATGAGAGTTGTTCTATTAAAATGAACGACACTTCTTGTAAAGGGAACAACAATCGTATTAAGGGAACAACAGTCGTTACATTGGGCAAAACTAATGTTGAATTAATTTCATTGTAGTAATTACCCAACTATTTTATTTGTCAACTTGGGGTTCGTAAACTCACAAAGAACACACAAAGTATATGCAAGATTGAAGTAGAACTAATCTAATCTAATGTTTAAACTACGACTGAAATTGAATCATCAATCTAATGTAGTAAATTGAAACACAAGATTGAAATTGAATCATCAATCTAATGTAGTAAATTGAAACACAAGATTAAAATTGAATCATTAATCTAATACAGGAAATTGAAACACATAAATGAAATTGAATCATTAATCTAATGTAGGAAATTGAAACACACGACTGAAATGAAATTTCATAAATGAAATTAATCTAGGAATGAGAAATTGCGTAAATGAAATTAATCTAGGAATGAAGAACTACATGAAGGAAAAACAAATACAACATGTGAAGAATTTAATGACACAACAACATATGTGAGTTGACGCCAATGAAGCAATCTTACATTACAATAACCAAATCAATATTCATAACACAATAATGAAAGCATGGAAACCAAAATTATGAATCAAAGCTAAGAATCCCTTTCTCTTTCAAACCCTAATGACTACCATTAATGACTACTCTAATAATTCCAATTACCCCCTCATGAAGATAAATCACTCTCTTTTATACATGAGAGCTTTGAAGATAAGATAACCATATCATAATTACAGATCCACTATTCTCTCAACTATTTTCCCATTATTAAAAAATATAATCCCTTCAAATCCTTACACATATCTCTCATATATCTTGGATAAGATATTCCAACCAAATCTCCATGATCTTCACCTTGGAATGGGCTTGAATTATCGCCTCAAATCTTTAAATGGTGGAGGAAGTATTCGAGAAGTCCTTTTGAATTAATCCTTCTCATATTCCTACACATTACAAAGCTCACACATTTTTGAGATATATATGAAAAGATGTCGATTTTCTAACATTTAATCACAAATTCCCTTTTAATACTAAAATGAATAAAGTGGAAAATAGTAAGGTGAAACCCAAATGTATTTATGAAAATGATGTCACGAAAGGTTAATGGGGCGATGAAATGTGAAGAATAATGAAGGGAAAGGTGGATGAAAATAGGGCATTTTTTAGCCCCAACACATGTGCACATTATTGTTGGGAATGTTTTGGTGCCAAGAACACCCCAACTCATCTATCTGATGCTCGATAAAAAACCACGACAACTTCAGAAAAAAAACAGCCTCCACAGACAAGTTTTACCTATTTTAGTGTTCTTGTTAGATTTATAATGACTTTTGTGCTATTGCCAGACCATTGCAAGAAACTTTGGAAGACGAGTTTGTCAAGTGAAATTGTAATTGTTGTTTGTATCTAATTGTGTCTTCTTGGAATTGGAAGACAAATTTGTCCAAGTGCAATTGGAATTATTGTTTGTATCTTCTTGTGTCTTCTTGGAATTGGAAGAATAATTTGTCAAAGTGCAATTGGAATTGTTGTTTGTATATTCTTCTCTCTTCTTGGAATTGGAAGATAAATTTGTGGAACTGCAATTGGAATTGTTGTTTGTATCTTCTTTTGTATCCTTAGAATTGGAAGAAAAGTTTGTCCAAGTGCAATTGGAATTGGGATTATTAGACGTGTCTTCTTTTGTAATACAAAAAAAAATTTCTTCACTTGGTTGTGCCTTATTAAATAATACAAAGACTGATCTGTGGTGGTTTTTTGGAAGCCAATTATTATATTTAAACATGGGGAACCACCATATTCAAGAAATAAAGTCATCTAGAAAAAATAAACCGATCAAAAATGTAGAAGAAGGAAGAGAAAAATCAAATTTACGTATGTCAAAGTGTAGGCTTTTAGAAGAGGGAAATACAATTACTAGAGAAGTAGATGTTGCTATTATTTCTCCTCCATGACCATAAGAAAAGAGAAAGAGTTAAGTAGAGAGAAATCCAAACAATATCTCATCAAGACATTTTTTTGTGGATGAACAGATCATGGAGGATTCTGTTGGAGATGGTTATACAATGGATGAAATTAGAGAAGGAGTTGGTGTACAACATTGTGGTGAAGAAGGTCATTTGGTTCAATCTCTTGTTGAACAGTCAAATATTCCAGAAACTATACAATCCAATGTCCACTCTCCTTCCACAATTGATTTGTTAGTGATTGAAGGGGAAAGAAATGCAATATTCTTAACTCCACAACAAGAAGTTCAAGAGTCCTAACATAGGGGTTCATCATCCCTACCTAGTGTAACACACCCAACCCATTAAGTACCTTTTTAAGGAATGGGGCTTCAAAAGTTTTCTTTCCTTAAACATCTTGAATACTATGTCTGAGGTATTCATGCTCTTATACTCACCTGTAGCATCCTAAGAACTGCTACCAGGCTCAAATCCACCCTCTGGCTCGCAATATATGACCTTCCGAAGTTCTTCAGGAATTATTAGTTTAGGGCCATGTGGCATCCACATGGGTCCAACTCATTCATACCAACTTCAAATTCCTATCTCCCATGGGGAAGTTCTATCCATCGTCCAAACCAATGACGTGACCTCATCCTCATCTAACACACAGGCTATAGAAGAATTTGGCATTCGATGCTTCGGCATTGAACATCCCTTTTCTTGAATTCCTGGACTTCTGAAATGCTTCCATGTAGCTCCAACCTTCACCCCTTTAAAATTATCCTCGACACCATAGTATGAGCCTCCGTAGTCCCAAAGTCCTAGAATCCAAAAGGGTCCACTATCGCACATGGTGTCGTACTAGATACGAGGGAAAATACAGGTGGGTCCCTCATACTTCTCCTACCAAATGGAATAAGTGGTGAATGCGAGGTGTGATACATGGAAAATAAGAGATGACATGTGGCCCCTTCAATGAGTGACATGTCTCACCTATTAATTGACATATAGGGTCTACAAAATGCACAAATTCAGGTGACACATGGAATGCTAATTGTGGGTTCACATCACACTGGATAACTTCATTATTCCACATCACTCTGGAATGATAGCCTTCTAATCCCTTCAATCCCACGATCAAGGTGTTTCCATGTAACCCCTGTATCTATGGCCTCTGTTACTTCGCAACTTCAACATTCAGGGAATATGTGGTGTCACTTCCTCCTTGCCCTTGAAGTGGTCAATGTGGGGATGACCATGGCCTAGATATGATGGTAATGGGATATCCTGAAACATCCTCAGATATATAGATCTTAACACTTTACAAAATCAGTGTTTGGGTGCTCCACTTTCTTGCCATCCCCTTTCTCCCAGAGTGGTCAATGTCTCGCTGAACTTGGTATAAATCCAATGGCCAGGGTGGATCCTAAAGGATCCTTAGATATATGTTTCACATTTATTCGCAACTGTGACATCTGGGGATTTTAATGTCATGACATTTTCGTCCTCCCGATGTAAGACTTTGTTGAAATGTTGACTATAGTTTGGATACAATAGATAAGAGTAATCTCGATGTACTCTCAAATCGATGGTTCACGTCACTTCGTAAATTTGACATTCGGAGGTTTCCTCACCTTGAACCACACTTCCTTCTAGAGTTTTGAACTCTGAACACTCAGAGAACTCTGATTAACAATCCACATGCACTCTACAATGGGTGGTAGAGATATACTACATCCTTCGGAAGCTCTCTACCCAAAGTGCCACATTCCTTAGATCTCCTAGAGTGTCGAACTCTGAACCACACTTGATCCATTGCCACGTGCACCTGAGCCCAATGGCCAGGATTTTCTCTAACCTTTGGATCTTCATGAAACTTTCATGCTCTTGTGATTATATTTCTATTTTGTTGGAGAACCTAGCTTCCAGATAACCGTTGATATGAGGACCACGTGTCCCTGTGCTACCAACAACCCAGATTAATTTTGGTCTTTGGAAATTTGGATAACTAACCTCCTTTATGATGAATACACAACATCTTTTGAACTCACACAGTTTGAAATACTCTAGGTGTTAACACTCACTCTTATTATCTAGACCCAACAATTGTGAAACACTTTGGTTCCTCCTGAATGTATCTCATCCGCTCGTCCTCCAATTACATGAATCCTCCCTTTCAAGACCTATATCTTGTTATATTTCCTGAGCTTGAGACTTGGAAATGGATCTCGTGAACTCCTTGAGGTCGCTCACCTTGAGAACCTTTCAGGGTTTCACTAAGTGTTGGCCCTGCACACGGTGCATGGGTCTCTCCTTGGATATTTTATACTTAGACAAGTATATGTGTATTCCTTGCACCGGGATTATAAAAGAGAAACAATTTGAAGCTTATAGAATATCAAAGGTTCATTCCTTCAACTATAAAATGCATGCACATGAATATAACTATGAAATTAGATAACATAACACTACCTAATTAACTCAGAGATAAGTAAAATCAGACATTCAAGACATGCATTTTAGTCTAAGTGCACATGGTAAATGAAACACATATCTATTTCAGTTGATATCTGACCAATTGACTGTGGTTGTTAGCCTCTCCATCGAACCATAGGCTCAAAGGAATTCATTCTTATCACTATGTCCACCCCCGTGCCAAGCCCCAATATCACAAGGGAACCTTTACAGTTTCTCAAAGGTTCTTTCTCTATAACAATCTCTATGAGGTTTATCAGATGCTCCCTCAAAATCAAGCTCATGAAATTATGCTCAGGTCCTGTCTTCTGCAAATTCTCAAAGAACCTTTCTCTTGATCTATCCAGTAACCAAAACAACTTATCAAGATTCAAGTTCTTCTTCTCAGCTAGAGAGACTCATGCACTCTTCCTCTTTTCTTCTTCATATCCAGGTCACACCTTCGTCTCGGTGCATCCCTTTTTTCTTGTCTGTATTCATGTGTATTCTTGCATGCCTTTCTCCTCTTCAAGAAATTTCTAGACATTTCATGTTCACTCTATCAGAAGGAAACTTGGATTGGTCTGGGCCTGTATGAAAACCTGCACCCTTGTGGTACTTCGGGCTCACAATTTTTTATCCCTTCAGTGAGACCCTCTATGCCTCTATTCATTAGGGTAGTTTATTTTTCAACCACCAGTCCCTTTCTTATTAACTGATCTCTACTTGGGATGAGGATGCGGCTGACTATTTCAACAAGGAGATAATTTGGGGTCATTTTGTCATATGAAGCCTCTCCATAGTTTCCTTATGCTTTCCTCTAGTGATATCATGCCCAGTACTTCGAGGCTTCACCCTCCCCATAATAATTCATTGGTAATTTAAATAATAATACATTTACATTGTTCCCATGCGATAACATGGTAATCATATATAATGATTAGTTACAACTTCGAGGAAAATGGGTTATTACAATCCCCTCCACCTTAAAAAGGAACAACGACTTCGGTGTTCTTTCTCAGTAAAATATGTCATGCCTTTGTCATTCATTCGCTTCATCAATATTGATACTCTTCCTTGGTGAGTGATAAAATATAGATAGGAATAACAAGATGATGGAAAAGGCTCACTATCCAACTAATAAATGTATTCGCACAAATGTTACATATTTATAGTACAATGGGTGATGCCACCTCATAGAAAATTTTTCTCTAGATCCTAAAATCATGCATGATGACTAGGCTAGGAAATATTAACTAACTCATTAGTCATCACTTGAGGATATATTACTAATATCCTAAATGAATAATACAAATATAGGTGACAATTAGACTTAGTGATTGGTTAAGGTAAGCCATAGGATAACATTCCCCCCTCAATAACAAGTTCGATCAATAATACCAGCAATAAAGCATAAATTGGTATCATTTCCAAGTCTTCATACTAAAACTCCCGAGTTGAGCCTCAATGAAGAACTACCTGAAGAATCGTCAATTTGTGTGTTGAATGGTTCATCTAAAATTAACTGGAAGATAGTTGAGATAGGGAAGTGAACAAATGAAATATTTGAACATTCCGTGATTGCTTGACAATTCGATCATTTTGCCAAGTATTTGAGCTAGAGGAATCTAATGTCTTTTACTAATTCATGAACATGTAGTATCACCAGTCTACTATCAGTGTATCAATAAGGTTCTCTATGAATATGTGGCTTGGGATAACCACTGATCAATTGATATGATGTATCTCATGGTTTTTGTATCACCACTAACCTATTTTGACACTTTTAGGTGTCCAACAACATCCCAATGTGTAATGTGTATGATTCACGAAAAAAAAATGAGAACGTGGTGAACAGAAAGGTGCTCACACAAGAATGCGTGCATGTTTTTAACATGTTAACTTTTTTCTTTGATAGGATAAGTTAGTGCAAGGTGGGAGTTAGAAAGGTTTTGCATGGATTCCTGGGAATGTGCAGTGATTCCTTTGGGAAAATTTTATAAAAAGTGTATGGTCAGTCTATCTAACCAATAAACTGTGTTGTGCATTTTTGAGTAAAATTGAGCAAACTTGGATCAAAATATTAGGGATATATTGACAATCACTACCCTCACTTTGTCAGTGTGGCCTTCAATTTACTCCATATATGTATTTTGATAGAATTGCATTTTATTTTAATTTTATAATTTGTTAAAATGATTAAAAAATAAAGATAAATTTAATTTTCCCTTATTAAATTGCACCACACTTAATTAATATCGATCCTAGAGAAAACCCAAATCCAACATTAATAAAGTAAGGCATACCAAACACCCACAACCAATAAACATAAACATGGAAATTTATGTAGCTTTGAAGTCTTTTAGAACCCTTATAGAAGACGTACCAAATAAGAAAGAGACCTCACAATTGTCAGTAGCCAGTTGCCTATACACTATTGTATCTTCCATTGTAGATTCCAAAGGCCAATTAACTAACCATTTTTATTAGAGGGATATAATGTATGAATATTATAGGACATATCTAGATAAAAACAACTTAGAGACATAAACATTTGAAAAAATTCAACGATAACATTAATTATTAAACCAAGAACTTGAGTAGAGATATCAATCACAAAGGGACGCATTTGTATGGGCTGGTGTACCTACCAACCATTTTTAGACAACTGGATGAATAAGTGGGTTATGGAATTTGAAAAACCTTCTTCCAATCATAGGGAGGTGCCTCTATATTTTCTTATAAAATTATGGGAAAAGTTTATGTTAGCGTTCCTTATGGGTCTGCAGACTGCATATGATAGAGAAAATTCTAGGGATGACCCATTTGTTGAAATATTGTAACTTCGAAGAATATTCTAATTATATTTGAGTTATTATTTTATAGATCAAATTCCCCTTTTTGGATTGATCATGTTGGTTATTGTATCAGACCAAATCCCTTTTTTTGGATTGGTCAAACCATATTTATATGGTGGTATTTGAGAAGTCGACCCCTAATCTTTATAAAGCGGTTTTAACCACTCCTCGACAAAGTCAGCCCTACTAAGTGAATAGAAATAACCCTAACACCTCCTCAACTAATATTTATATGTGAGGATGGTGCCTCAGTTATACACACTCACACTCATTCATATATTGTGCATATCTTGAAGGAAGTTGCAATTGCAGGAGGAAGGAGAAGACAGGTGCATGCTCAATATCGGTTTATTCTTGTTGTATTTTTTTTAGTCTTAGAATTATATTGGAAATTTATTATTGAGGAATTTTTGTTGGGTTTTCTCGCCCATGAGGGTTTCCCAAGATAAAATGTTGCGTACCTTGTTATAGTGATTCTTTCAATGATCCTCTTTATGATGTTGTTTTAGAAATGCATTGAATTCTTGTGTAATTTGGAAATAACCTAATAACAACATTAAACTTAACATGGTATCAGATCTTGACTGAATAGAGAAACTTTCACTTGGTATATAAAAATGTCATTGTTTCCATATAAGGAAATTAGGGATTTTTCCTGAAGATGAATTTTTGAAAAAAAGATATCTTGGGAAGTGCGCCTTGCACTAGTACATATTTTGGTAGCTTGAGAGAACTTTTTCAGTGGCCATATTCTCTGGAAATTCAAAACCCTAGTTTTTGCTGGTACCAGAAAAACAAGAAACCAGAACTAGTACTAGAATTAACAATACATTTTTTTGTAGGTCAAGTTTCAATGGGTAAAACTTGGAATTTTATGAAACAATCAACTCCAACCAACTCACCTCATCCCAACACATTTTCTGGTAAGTTCAGATTCATTTTCTGAGAAGTTTCATTTTCTGGTCATTTTTCTAGCTGGAGGTCAAGAGGTCTGGAAGCACCAAGCTTGTTGACAAGTTATAAGGTGTGGAAATTTTTTGTTCCTAGAATTACAAAATTGGACTCATTTTTGAAGAGAATGACCTTGCAAAATTCATAAAATAAAATTTATCGGAACCTGAAGAAGATGAAGCCAAAGAGAAGTACAAGAAATATATGATTAGGGCCAAAATAATAATTGCAGATACCATTAAATACCAATTGATCCCTTGAGTGTCTTATAAGAATAATAAAAAAATATATGTTTGATACCTTATCCAGAATGTATGAAGGAAATAACATCAACTAGAAGATGAACTTGAGAACCCAACTCAAGAATACCAAGATGCAGAAAGAAGAAACAATTCAAGGCTATTTCTCTAGGGTTTCTCAATTCAAGGAACATTTAGAAGCAATTGGAGACAAATTGGATGAACATTAAATCATAATGAAAAATATTAATGGTATCAAAATACCTTGGGATGCCTTCATCCAAACTATTTGTACAAGAAAAGATAAACTCCAATTTGACAGTTTATGGGAAGAATGTGTTCAACAAGAAGCAAGATTAACCAACCGAGAAGTCACCCTATTAAGAGATGAATATAAATCCGTAACTCCTCATGATAAAAGAGGAAATAAAAAGTCTCATATTCAAAAGGAGACCCACATCCATAAATATCATAAGGGTCAAAGAAAGGGAAAACATTTCTCCTCTTATCAATGTTATCATTGTGATAAGATGGGACAGATTGCTAAGAATTGTCCTTCTAGAAGGGAAGAATACAATAAGAGAAATAACACAAAACATCATTCCCATGTATCTGAAGATTATGAGCCACCCAAGAAGTTGACTAAATAACAGATTGAAGATTATGTTTTGTTTTGATCCCTCTCGGGATCTGTGACACCCAGAGAGGATACTTGGCTCATAGATAGTGGTGCCTCTAAGCACATGACAGGTCATAAAGACATTCTCTCTAGTCTTACAGAAAAATACTTCCCCCAAAAAGTTTCACTTGGATATGATTTTCAGTACCCTATCAAAGGATCGGAAGAATCCGCCTACAAACTTGATTGAGTAACTCGAACATGAATGAAGGATGTACTTTATGTACTAGGTTTGACATAAAACTTACTTTTTCTCTTAGCTCTAGATAAGAAAGGTTTCAGGGTTGCATTCATAGATGGTGAAGTTCTTATGTGTGTTTAATTCATTATATATGTGTTTAATATATGTGTTTATATATCCAACATAAATTATATGTGTTTAATTCATTATATATTTGTTTATTTCCCGAGGTCGTAGTGTGATGAACATAACCCACTCTCGAACTATGAAAAACCTATTCCAATGCCATAATATGAAGAAAAAAAAATCCCTTTATCATAATTTGATGACCATAACCTTATGATTTCATGGACGAACAAAAGTTGTTGTCACAATGTGACGAAGAATATCAGATGTCGCAATGTGATGAACAAAACATGATCATCATTGCAATATGGTAGTGGCATAGTAAACTATGGTTAAACATAATCAAGATGACCAATCATAATCATATTCATATGGTCAACGAAGTTCATCCATGAGCATGGTCAACCATAATAAAAAATGGTCAACCATGGTCATGGTAAACCACATTAAACCATGGTGAAGGACAACCACAATTTACCATAGTCAACGTTTCCTTCCCAAAGTCAACCAAGATCTACCAAAGTTAACCATTTTCATTGTCAACCATGGTCATTTCAATTAATGTATTACTATATTAAGACTTTAGTAATGCATTACTACTTTTATAATGTATATATTAATGTATAGATACTTTAATAATGTATTATTACATTAGAAATGTATTACTAGGTCAATGCATTACTACTTTTTTAATGTATTATTAATGTATTACTTTATCACTATATTAATATTCTTTTAATGTTTTGATTTATTCATACTTTAGTAATGTATTTATTAAAAATATATTTATGTATAAATTAATTAAATTAATGCATTATAGTACACATTAATGTATTATTGTCCTTCATAGTCATTACAATAAGAAACCATGATCTCATGGTCAACCAAAATTAACCATGATCATTATGAATAAATGTATTAACATACTAGTACTTTAATAATGCATTACTACTTTAATAATGTATTACTGTATTAGTTCTTTTATATTTTAGCATTGTATTAATGGATTAATTAATTACTACATTACATTATTATTGTATTAATACTTTAATTTATATATTATAGTAATTTAATAATGTGTAATGTATTAGTGGGCTTAAAGTTTGAGAACATGTGTTTCCTCCTTCGATGTCATAGATTCAAATCCAGCAGGGGGTAGGGCATGTATATCTCTGTAGACTTTAGTAGTCAAATCCCAAACAAACAAAGGAATGTATCATTACATTATTAGAATATCAATCAATGAGCTAATGCATATTTTAATGTATTATTACTTTAACTTATACATTACAGTAATATCAATATATTACTACTTTATTAAGTTATTACTTCATTAGTGTAGTAATAATTTATTAATGTATTAATACTTTAGTAATGTATTCATTAATGCATTTAATGCATTTAATGTATTATTAATGTATCAATGTTTAATACTAAACAATATATTAATTAGTTAATAAAATAAATTATTAATGTATGAATCAATTAATATGTTACATTATGATGATGATGATTAACGTCCACTAAGACCGAATTGGTTTACTAGACCTTAAGAGGGTAGGTGATTACTTGTGATTCTTTAGAATTTTGATTTTGTGCTTGAAAAGCATTAAGATAAGCTTTCCAATATCACCATACTTGTGTTGTGTTAACAGGTTAGGAAGGTTGGTAGTGTGACAAATATTTTGAAAATGAGATATAATATGGGTATAGGCTCAACAATCTAAGAGAGAATGATTTTCATCTTTAACCTTCTTAGTGTCACAAAGGTGACACACTCTCTCATCCCATGACGTTTTAGGAATTGACCAATGCCTAGTTTCACTATGGAGTTAGTGAGAATTTGTTCTTATCTTAGCAATGCTTATTTTTTTCTTTACACTTGGGAAAACAGATAGATAATTTTGATCTTCTAGAATAGGGTTTATTACATCCTTATAATGCCAAATTTTCTCCTTAAATTTTGATTTGAAGTTTTTTTAATAGTATCTTTATTGTATAAAATGGTGTCTTCCATGATTCCAAAATAGTTTATCCAAGATAGGGCATCTTTATGCCATCCTCACTTGAGTCGATGGTGGTTATGAATCGATTTTGAATTTTTTTTAGGAAGCCTCTTGACACGTGAAAAATGAAAAATGACGTTGATCGATGTATATCAACCACTTTATACACTTTTATAAAGTGATTGTTGCTAGTGTATAGAGTACATGTTTTGAAACTTGGAAAGTTATAAAAACCTAAACTAACGACAGTTCATACTTTATACATCGTCTACAAATGCTCGACATTTTGAAAAAATATATTTCAACATAAATCCATTACAATAGTGATCAAGCATAAAGACTTGATCTTGGGAAACGAGGCATTTTACAAGGTATATATTGCTAGAAACCTAAAAAATGGCGAGGGGGTTTCCATTAAGGTTAGAAGCAAAATGAAACTTGAAGAGTGGAAGTGTTTGGAAGATATGTTGAAAAAAAAATATCCATTATGAGAACACTTAATGATCCCAACATTCTATAGCTCTACCAAGTCATAGCCAACAAAAACAAAATCTATCTTGTGATGGAATATGTCAATGGAGGAACAATTGATCAAAAAATAAGATTAGCTGGCCTAGAAGGACCGTCTAAAGTAGAGGATAATACATGAAGGAGATATTTTCAGCATCTTATCAATGTTGTGGACTTATGTCACAGAAAGGGAATTTATCACAGAGACATCAAGTATGACAATCTGCTTTTAGAAAATAGGGAAAACCTTAAGCGACATTCCATTTGATTATGACATTAATTTACTTCCATTGTGTCAGAAAATGTGGAAGAGATATTACAGTTTCCCGACGCGATTACCATGCGAATTCCGTGAGCTCCTATTTTAGTTGTTGGATCACAACCCCCTCAGACGGATTACCATGTCGGAGATCATGGATGTGTTAAAACACTAATCATAAGTTAGTTGGATAATTAAGTTAACCTAACTGTTATTCAGCTACATGACAGTTATGGTCTTTTGTATTATATATGTACATCTATGTACATGATGATTTACAGAAGCATTGATGAATAGAGTATGCCTTTTCTGCCTTTGTTTATTTATCTCTGTTCATCATGGTTTTCTGATTGCTTCAGCTATTTACATTATGTTTCTACTCTTTTCTTCATTTTGAATCTAATAGTGGTATCAGAGCAGGTTTGAGCCTCACTTCATCACTGAAGGGCCCAGGGTCCCTGAGATTTGAAAGCAACTTCGTGCTTGAGTTGAACCCGTGAAGAGGAAATATGTGAAGAGGCAAATCCAAAGAAAAGTTTGGTTGTTGGTTCCTATTTCTAGTCCTTTTGTGCGGAGTAAAGAACGCAGAGAAAGAGACGTGGGTTTAGTGAAATGGTGGTTTGTCTGTCTGTGACTCGAATCCACAGAGAAAAGAAGGTTGGGGTTCGTCTGTGCGCAGAGATAAGAGACCATCCCGTGTGTTGTTCGAGAGAAAGACATAAACAATGAGGGCAAGTTGAAAACACACATGATGAGAACCATATGAATTATTTTAGATTGAGTCAGGGTTTCTCTGTCTGAGCTACAAAAATTTTAGCGATCTATGCCGCTCTGATTGCGAACCCGTTTTGAGAAATTTCATGAATCTGGAGAAATACGTGTGATCCTGAGATCTCTCCCGTTTAAATGATCTCGATCTACCCTGGTTTGCCTCCAACTAACCTGCGAGGATTTTCATGACAAATTAAAGCTGTCAAAGATATCAACTGCTTGGACTGGTAAGGAACCAGCAATGACCGGATGTGAGATGATTGGACGTGCCATAACCGTAACTGGAAAGACTCTATTCGCCTTTATAATTTCAAGGCTTGCATCAAATGAAAGTTGAAGTTTAGAATTCATTAGAGTAAAAGGGATGCATTTTTATTCACAACCGTGGAGTTTATGCATTTTTTTTTCATTATTTTTAAACTCACTTCTACCACGATATAAAAAATCATAAGCATTTTTTATTTAAAAAATGTGATATAATATGTTTTTTTAAGGAATTATATGGGAGTTATAAGTTTGAAAATTTATATGGAGGAGTTTTATCCAAGTTATAAGGGTGCTTGTAATGGTGTTATAAAAAAAAAAAAATTGGTTAAGGAGTTATAAGAATGCTTGCAAATACAACATTGATTGTAATTGGAGTTATAAGGGTTTGATATTTATTTGAAGACTTTTTGTAAAGGTGTTATAAGAAGTTTTTTGGAAGTTATAATGAAGTTATAAGGTGGTTGTAAAGGTGTTATAAGGGGTCCAACAAATTGCATTTGAAAAATTGTATTTGTTGTGATTTGTAGATCCACCCGAAATTGAATAAGGGGGTCTATCTTAGGATCTTTGTGTGAGTCATTGGTTATCCTGTAGTTTTTGGCACATTTATGCAACAGACGATTGCTCTTCACATGCACAACATGATACAAAATTGAATTGTGTGGCATCAACAAACATCTCTCTTCCATATTCTACATAATGGCAAGAATTGAAGAACTATTTACAATATTGCGCACATTAATTAACTCAACTACAGAATCTACAATTGCAATAAGCAAGTGCACCCTCGGCATAGTGATTACTTGTTTACAAGTAACGCACAAAAAGATTGATATGTTAAAACATCAAAACAAGTTGTTGTCTGATGAGTTAAGTTTGTTTTGACACCAACAATGTGATTTTAATGATATCAAGGATGAGAATGAAGACGCTCAGTTGACTAGTGATGAAATTCATAAACATGAAGATCAGTTAGATGAAGTCCTTATGTCAGAAAAAGTTGCAGATAAATGTATTGTTCGACCATGGGAAGAATTACGATTTAAACGAAACCGATATGGACTAGGATATGAAAATGATGCTAACAACTTTTTTCATATTCCTAATTATAGCGAACCTGTTTTCTTTGTGAGTGGAGGTTTTTTGAATGATGATAAGATGATAGAGCTTGCGGATATTGGTAAGGAACAGGTACAGGATATAGCTGATGATGATGTTGCTAATGAGTCGGATAAAGAACCTATATAGTGCAAACACTGTCACCGGTTTGGCCATGATAAGTCAAACTGTTTTGATCTTCACCCATGCAAATTTTGTGGTAAGACAAATCATCCCTCGGTAAGGTGTCAAAAGTGCAAGAGGAAACAACTTCATTTTGAATGGTTAGGGAATTGGAATTGGCGTTACACAAGTACAGTCGTACTTGATTGGAGATATTTCTACAGTTGATGGACATGAATGTTTTTCAAGATTTGATGATTTAGGGTATGATTGGGGCCTAGTTGATGTAGTCTTCTGAGTTGAATATCGAGTCTTCAGACTCCGCCAGAAGACAGTTTGATATGTTGGATCTCTTCTTGGCCATACTTGTGAATGACGGTCAAAGAATTGGAACCACTTGTCCCTGACAGGGGGGAAATCTAGTTGAGTCAGGTTCCAAGTTTGATTTAGAGCCCGTGAACAAATGATCAAGTATGCAACCTAGTTCTTGGTATGCAATCTTGTTCTTGAATATATTGTTGTTGTTATGGTTTGTGGTCAGCTTAAAACCACCAATTGAGCAGAAGACATGAAGTTCTGCTTGTTATATTTTCAGATTTTTTGAGCCTTGAGGACTTGTTAGTTTATGGTCAACTTAAAACCATGCCATTTAGTAGAAGAAATCAACTTCTACTAGACATTCGGTTTGTGGTCATCCCGAAACCACTAGATT
>SNQJ01S0001253.1:131780-156669 GCA_010110895.2 Picea sitchensis
AAGGGGGGATGTTAAAACACTAATCATAAGTTAGTTGGATAATTAAGTTAACCTAACTTTTATTTAGTTACATGACAATTATGGTCTTTTGTATTATATATGTACATCTATGTACATGATGATTTACAGAAGCATTGATGAATAGAGTATGCCTTTTCTGCCTTTGTTTATTTATCTCTATTCATCATGGTTTCCTGATTGATTCAGTTATTTACATTATGTTTCTACTCTTTTCTTCATTTTGAATCTAACAGGATGACATGTGGTTCAAAGTGGACTTAAATGGAAATAATTTATCATTGCATTACCATGATAGCAACAATAATATGAACATCAGCGACCATGAGGTTGTTAATTTCCCCAATTTGCCATGCATGAACGCCTTCAGTGTATTGGAATACTGACCAACTGGACTAGATTTGGCTCCTCTATTCGAGGATTCAAAAGGGTTGTTGTGATTCATGTCGAAGAAACCGGTTTCCGCCATTATAACCAAGTTTCAATAGATTTCAACGGCCAATGGATTTAATTTTAGAAGGAGAGAGTGGACTGTGAAAACGGAGGGAATGATATTGGGCTTAGAAGAGAAGATTTTTGAAGTAGCTCCTTTGTTTTACATTGTGGATGTGAGTAATACTGGCAGGGATACACAGATATGATACCTGCCCTTCAAGACATTGGATGGGTGTTGCAAGTTAATCATTGTAATCGTTCAGTAGACGAAAACGAATAGAAGAATGTAACCCCAAAGAGATGGGCGTGGGAAGTGAATCATTGTAATCGTTTGGAACAGGAACAAAATAATGTAACAACAAAGAGGGAAAACCTTAGCTCGCATATTTTAGGTTTATCACCTTTTAGGATCATGTGGGGAAGGACAACCTATTTCACTCAGTGTATGGGGCTCCTTACTACCTTTCTCTAGAGGTCTTATCTGGGAATGGTTACGCGGGTACCCCAACAAACATATGGTCGTGTGGTATAATTCTATACGAGATATTCGTTGGACACATTCCATTTCATTATGAAACTAATTTACGTCCCTTGTGTCAGAAAATCTGGAAGAGATATTACAGTTTCCCGACGCAATTACCGTGCGAATTTCGTGAGCTCCTGTTTCGGTTGCTGGATCACAACCCCCTCACATGGATTACCATGTCGTAGATCATGGATGACCGGTGGTTCAAAGTGGGATTAAATTGAAATAATTTATTATTGGATTACCATGATAGAAACAATAATATGAACATGAGCGACCATGAGGTTGCGGATTTCCCGCATTCTCCATGCATGAACACCTTCAGTGTACTGGCATCCTCGCCGACTGGCCGAGATCTGGCTCCTCTATTCGAGGATTCAAAAGGGTTGTTGTGATTCATGTGGAAGAAACCTATTTCTTCCATTATAACCAAGTTTCAATAGATTGTTATGGTCACCATAAATTCATGAAGGTGGGTAACACTTTCACGAGAATCGGATCTCCAAAATTCTGAATGACATTTTTTCGGCCGAACTAATATTTTTTTGGTCGAAAGTCATATTTTTTTGGCCGAACCTTTGAACGTCAAATCGAACGGTACTGTGACAATGCCCTCGAATTGTGGGTACAATTTTAGCCACACGGATTTTTTTCATCTGAATTTTTTTCGGTCTAACGATCTTTTAGCCGAAAAAATATTTTGGCCGAAAGAATGTTTCGACCGAAATATTGTTTCAGCTGAAACATTCTTTCAACCGGAAAGAGGTTTATACATTACCCACACATCGTGACTATTATGTTTTTTCTGAGTTCTTGGCGGATGTTTTTTCTAAGTGGGAGTGATAGTGTGAGAGACTATGTGAGTGATAGTGTGAGTGTGTTGGCGTGACTGTGTTGTCACGATTGTGTTGGCAAGTTTTTGGTGGACGGGTGGTTGTGTTGGGGAAGTTTTGTTGGAGCGGTTGTGTTGGAGAGTTTTTGGTTGTGTTGGCGCGGTTGTGTTGGTGACTTATTGGCACGATTGTGTTGGCGAGTTCATGGAGGACAAGCGGTCGAAGTTGTGGGTCTTGGAGTCTTGGAGCTGCGGAGTTTAGGCAAGTTTATGTAAATTTAATTATTGTGAATTTAATTTAAGTTTTTGTCGTAACCTCCACCCAACCTCTCATGGTATCATGTCGTAACCTCCACCCAATTTAATTCAAGTTTCTGGCGTGATTTAAGTTTGAGCTCAAACACATCTCATGTCGTAATTTAATTTAAGTTTCTGTCATAATTTAAGTTTGAGCCCGAGCTACTTTGGCAACACTAGTGTCGTAATATAACACACTTTGTTTGTTATATTATATAACACACACTATTTGTTATATAATATAACACACAATGTGTGTTATATTATAAATCCATTGTACTATTATAAATCCAGTGTGTTATATTATAAATCCATTGTGTGTTATGTTATATAATATAACAGACACAGTGTGTTATATTATTGATCAATTGTACCAAACTATATATAAATTCATAATTTGTTATAAATCCATACATCAAGAAATGAACTAGAGAAAAATAAACTACTCAATCTTTATTATTACCAGGAATATCTACCATGCCGGTTGATCTGCCTGAGAAGGAGATCTAGTCCCTTAGATTGCACATCTAAAAACTTATGGCATTTTCCCCAAACTCCAGGGAGGGCACATTTCTAAGATGGAGCGCTCCACTGTTGTGGGGAAGAAAAAATAGATGAAAACCAATGCCGACATGGACTGAGGTTATCCAAGGGGATAGAATATCTTAATATGAGTCCCGAAGACCAAAGGGAGAGTCTTAGTGCAACCATTGAGGAGGGTGCACTTCTTTCATTCCCGACAGTTGAAAAGAAAAACCTAAGAAGGACACAAAACCCAGATGGTGCGCCCCTTCTTTTTTCCTTGTGTAATTATTGTAAGAGGAATGCCACCTGAGAGATTGAATAGCTGAAGGGATAGGCTAACTCTCAGAGGTGGAATCATTGAAAAACTTGAATCCAAGGTGCATCCATTGAGAAAGGCGCACGGTATTTTCCGAGCAAAACCGAGATAAAAAAAAAACAAGCAAATAAACAGAGAAACTATCAAACAACGAGAGAAAAGGAAGCGGATAGGTTTGGAAAATGAAAACATGATTGTATTAGATATAGGTTCACCTTTTATAATAAGGAACAGACTTATTTACATAGTATGTTCTCTAACACAATGAAATACAACTTATCCTAGTTTAACATGTGCGCCCTAGGTTGACTTTCCCCTTGGTGGCCCAATTCCTTCATGTTTAGATCTGGAAGCATCTCAGCTTCCATCAAAAGATGAGGAAAGAGACAATGCACCACTTCAACTAACATCCACTTTTCTTGAGTTGGAGTTTGTCCTTGGTGTGCCACAAGGTATGAGGTGTAGGCCCGGTGCCTTGTAGAACGAGTCCTGGTGTCAAGTAGTGTCTTTGGACAAGGGGAGTTGGAAGTCTGGGATATTGTCCACCGAGTGTTTAATTGTAACTGGTTCCTCAAAGAGGGGAGGCTCAAACAACTTTAGATGGTTGACATTGATGACATTGTGTATCCGAAGATGGGGGGAAGATCTAATCGATATGCATTCTCCCCAATCTTTTCTAGAATGATATAAGAGCCATATTTGATTGGAAGAAGTTTATTATGTTGGAATTTGAAGCGTTTCCTATCCAAATGTAACCATAATCTATCATTGGGCTTAAAGGAAATGGAGGTCCTTTGTTTGTCATGCCTTTTCTTTGCACGATCTTAAGATTTGTTTAGTGTTGTTGTTACGTCAGTGTGTCGTTATGCAAGTTGTTGAAGAAATCGGTGGGTTGAGTGTTGTTCTTGTTGGTGATGCACATTACCTTGGGGATCTAAAGTGAGGGGAATCTTAGTTCGTGATGCTGGTTGGAAGCCTAAACACACTTCAACGGAGAGAACCCAGTAGAAGAGTGTGTGGCCTTGTTGTAGCTATGCTGCATAATATGTAAGTAGTCATCCCACTGTTTGTTGCGTCCAAAATGAGTTCGGAGAGGATGTACCAATACCCGATAGACTGCCTCTGTTTATCCATCCGTTTGAGGATGGAAGGCGGTAGAGAAATTTAGTTGACACTCCAGTAGTGCCTATATGGTATTCCAAAATGTGTTGAGGAAGTGTGAGTCTCTATCTGAAATGTTGTTGCTTGGTAGGACAAAATGTGGCTATACATGTTGGAAATACAACTCAACTGTTTGTGCTGTTATAATATTCTTTGTGAATGGAATGGAAAGATCCATTTTGCTAAAATGACATACCACTACCCAGATTGCATCATGTTTCTTTTGGGTGGTGGGTAGTCCTCTTAATAAATCCATAGATATTGATTCCCAGGGCCGAAGAAGGGAGAGGCAGTGGATGGTATAAGCCATGATTTCTATTGGATGGCTTCAATTGGGAACATAATGCACAAGCTCTGATGAATTTTGCAACTTGGGGTTGCATAGAAGGCCGATAGAAATGGCGTTGTAGATGTTGGAGAGTCTTTGTGGTACCAAAGTGACCACCATAGGCTAATGCATGAGCTTCTTTAATGATCAAGATATGATCATATGAGTGTGGAAAACAAAGCAAGTTTAATTTGTAGATCCATCCATCCCAGATGGTGTATTCGAAGAATGGAATCTGATTGACAATCATGGGACTATTTAAGGAAACACAAATCTCTTGAAAGTCCTGGTCAGTAGCATATTGAACTTTCCATGTAACATAATTAACACAATGCACCTCTAAAATTGGGAAAACGTGAGTTGGTGTCCTGCTGAGTAAATCATCCATCTTATTAGAAGTTCCCTTCTTATATCGGATTACCAAATGAAATTTTTGAATGCAGGATGCCCATTTAATATGCCTTTTCTCCTGAATCTTAGACTGTGAATTAATGAAAATCCGCGGATGATGGTTTGTATGTATAATAGTCTCTTTGCCCAACAAATAATGGCGCCATTTCTTGAGAGCTTGGACCAAGATGTCCAATTATTTTTCATAAGTACTATAATTTCTCTTAGCCTCAGAAAGATTTTTTGAGTGATAAGAAATGGGGTGGACTCCTTATTTAAGCATGACACCAATGGAATACTGTGAGTAATCTGACTCAATCTCAAATGGTTGAGAGAGTTCTAGCAAATGCAACACTGCAGATCAACATAGTGCCTCCTTGAGATGAAAAATGTGGTTGGTAGCTTTGTTAGTCCAAATAAAGGTGGAATGACTATTAGATAGCTAATGCAAAGGGCGAGCAATCTGAGAAAAATGCAGAATAAAATTACCATAAAAATTTATACCACCTAGTAAGATTTTTAGCTTGTTGGCCGAAGAAGGTTGTGGCCATTTCTTGAATTCTTGGATGTGGGTCGGATCTGGTTGAATACCTTTTGAGTCTACCATGAAGTCGAGATAAGGAACTGATCTTTGGCCAAAATAAAACTTTTCTTCCTTGACCATTTTGGGCTCTAAAGATGTCCTAAAACAACCTTAGTTTAACATTAATTTATCAACAATGGATTCATCTTTTATTTCAAGAATATCAACAAAGTCTATGCAGATAGTTGTAGAAGGTAAAATCATGTAGTTAAATCAAATATGAGTTTATCAACAATCAAGTTCCTCACACATCCATTAAAACTCTGAAGATAAAATATCTACTCAACAAAATTATAATCTGATCTGTAACATGTTGTGAATTAAAGGAATTAACTAAATTTTTGAATTGATCTAACTACAAAACAGTAATTGAATCTATGAAAATGCTTAATAAATTGGTTTACCAATGACTATTTAATATGCTGGAAAGAACAACTAAATACTATATATTGAAAAGGAACAACAAATGCAAAATTAAGAGAAAGGAACAACAACTGTAAACTTAATAAAGGAACAATGCGTGTGAAAATGAGAGGCACTGTAAAGCAATAAACCACAATGATGGAAACTTGAACAACAATCAATAACATTCAAATGAAGAATCTATCTTCTGTAATCAAACAACATAACTAATCTATAAAAACATCAACACACTCATGCATTTATCTTAACTGTTGCAAAATAGATTTAAATCACATAACTAAAATAACATCGATACAATTACAGATTGAGATAATAACTCCTTCATAATGGTGCCTCGGTCTTCAGAAGCACTGCTACTAGAAACTCAATATGAAAAAATGGCGGAAACTCCCAAGGCCTTTATTAATTCCATAACTGGTACAACATTTACAAAAGACTTCTTGCACAGAGAAATTATGAGTTCAGAATGATTGGATAAAAAATTTAGATGTATTTCTATGATTCATTAACCTCTATATATTACAATGATATCAGTTATTTAATCCATCCTGTGGACCGAGAGATCCTCATGATTTATTTTACTATTTATAAAGTTTACAAGATAGAGAAATAATCTTTCTCAAAACTTCTTTGCGCCTGATATATTCATCTTCCAACAGTCTATGCATCCTCAAAATATTTGAGTTTAATGATATTCGTGTATTCCTGCAATAAAATCAAACAATTCCAACCGAATATTAGAATTTATCTAATATCACTAAATAATATTTCTAAAAGACTTTTTAATCATTTTCTATCCTAATTATTTCTAATTAATAGAAAAGTCAATCAATATTATATCATAAACCATGGGAATAAGGAGGATATTTGTACCTTTTTCTCAACTCAACATACCCCCCAGCTTACCTTCTTGCATGTCCTCATGCAAGCAAAGATATTTCATGTAAAGGAGTGATGATGAAAGGAGGGGAGGTATGTTCACTAGGTCTCTTAAACCCATTCTTACTTATGATCTCTTCAAAAGAAGCTTCTTCCTTCTTCCTATTAATTTTATAATCACTTTGGTAACCTTCTGGAGGATACCAAATAATAGGAGGACTATATGTGCACCCAATCCAAGCAGTTCCTTCATCCAGGATCATTCTAGCATATCTTTCCAACTTGAAGGTCACTGCATGAAAGTTTCTGAAACCAAAAGGTTCCTTATTCCTGACTGCATTTGGGGAGGAATCCCAACTTAGTTTGGAAGTAGCAATAGCTTCTTATTTAAGCCCCCTAAAATATGGTAGACCTAAATGTAAAACATGTTAGTGGATAGGAGATAAAGAGTATACAAACCCTTCCCTCTTCATGAATGTTATGATTTGGATAATGGATGTGAAGCATTTAGGAGGTTCCCCTCTGATCCATAGGTGTAGCCCAGTCTCCCTTTTCATGAAAGTCTTGTGTGTTTTAGCCCACCTGGTTTGGTTATTTGTGAAAGACAAGAATGCTTGGAACTATATGTCCCAAATAAAAGGATTAGGGTTCTCTTTTCTATTTTCTCCCAAGATGAAGTTGTGGAGGTACAACTCACACATAAAGTATTGAACTTTTTTATCTTGTTCTCTAAAGCATGAAACAAACTGAGAAACAGTGGTGAACTCAATTGGTTTTCCTACTCTAACAGATTTTATCCTTAGAAACAAATAACGCTCGAATAAAAATAATGTGTAATTAGTAGCAGGAGCCCTACAATCTACTATATCATAATAGATAGAGAAAATTTCTTTGATTTTTTCCAAAGCTTTATCTAATTGGCCCTCTAATTTTTTTACCTTTCCTTGAGCTCTGGTGAGCTTAGAAAAATTCTCATTTTCTGTTGTTGACATGGATTTAAGTTATTTGACAACTTTTTGATCCTCTGCCATGGTTACCATCTCACCCCTGCATTAAGTCAGGGTCTATTGTGTCTGCACCGGCTCTGCCTCTAATCTGTTAATGAAAGCACTTTGTTCAAGAGACTGAAATGCTTCCTCAGTCTGAACAACTGTCTCTTTTGTTGTTGGGGCATCTGTTTGGGTGTCTGCATCAATTGTCTCCACAGGAGAAGGAAAATCTGTAGGAAGCACTTCCTAAAGTTGGGCAGTTTTTTCTTCTGTTGCTGGAATTTATGTTTGAGTTTCCATTTCATGTGTTTCGAAAGGAATCACTTCTTTGTTTTGATCAGCTGCTTCCTCTGCTATTGGAATATCTGTTTGATCTTTTGTTTCTTCAGGGGAATGCAACTCTATCTGTGTTCCAACATAATTTGTGTGTATTGTTCTTCTAGGAAGAGGATTTGTTCCTTGTGTTCTAGGCCTTTTGTATTTCTTCCTCTCGTAGACCTTCGCAGCTAGCTCCAATTTTTTCTTTAGTTATTTAATTTTTTTTTTTGTTTGTTAATTTGTGCGGGACCTGTTGGCTACGCGATTAACCTGTGGCTTGAGAAACCCCGAATTAGGGGCATCTAAGCCGTCAAAATCACCCGGGGATCACACCCGGCCTGAGCCACACCAACCCTTAACATGGTTGGATTTTTTGTCCCCGCAGGTTTCGAACCGGTGATTTTAACAACACAGAGTGGCTTAACAACACACTCCGTCACCGAATGTCCTACACCTCGGGGACTTTATTTATTTAATTATTTCTTTGAGTCTACCAACTTTTTGTTTGAATACTTTGATTTTTTTAACCCTCTTTCTAAATATCTTGTTTTCCTTTTTCAGGGTTTTCCTCACCTTGATCAGCTAATGACTATTCCCATGTTTCTTATGTGTGTTTTATCCGTTCTACAAGGTTGTTTACCTCACTTTCAGGTTCTTTCTATGCTGCATATTCAGGGAATGGCATATCTATGTCAGGTAGGTCCACGTTAAGGTTTGAAGGAGATTTGGTGCTTGGTTTCTTCATACCTTCTTTCATTTTCGGTAACTGATGTCCCTAAATTCCCCAGTACTTGAGCCATTTCCACCTCATAAATTTTGAAAAACTGTTCTGTAAGGTTTTCAAGTGATGGTTGTTTTGTATTTTCATTTTCTTGAGTGTCTTATGATGGTTGTTCTTCCTGCATAGCTTCCTGAATATTTTTAGTTTGAATTGTCTTTTTTTCTCTTCTTTTCACAGTAGAGGTTTCGCGAACAACAACTATTCTTTATCTCATATTCATTGGTGTTTATGCCTTTTTGGTCTAGGTTTATGCTAGCTGGATGGGGTCTTCTTCAATTTCAGGCTGGGGTAGTGGAGTTTCAATTTGGGCACTGCCTCCTTCTTCCTGAACTGTCTCAATTCTCTATTAGGGGGTTTCTTGGGGAATTTTGGGTTGTTCTATTTGTAAGGGCATATTGGCCTCCATTAGATCACCCCAAGTTATTTGATTTTGGCTCAAGGCCATGTTTACCATTAGCTTTACTAGTCCACAGTGACTAATTATAGTGACAAGATCTTTAGCCTTTTGATTTCTTGCAGCAACTTCATGTAACATGTCATTTAGAAAAAATGGAAAATTTATTACTAACCTTTGTTTTAGTATTGCTAACATTTTTAGGTGGCACGGTCGCACCACATCATACCTTTCATCACATGTAATATACCTTTGTATTACTCTTGCTAACTCCCTCCATGGCTCGCTGAGAGCAGTGGGGTCGATTCCCTTACCTTTTTTATCGAGTTCTTATTCAGGTTCTACAAAAGAATCCACGACCTCCTTAAGCACTATATACTTCCTAGTCCATTGTATGCCTTCGTTGGGGAGGCTTGTAACCTCTGTTATAATTTCCTTAGTGACTGAAATTCGTATGTCCTGAACCGTGGAGACTCCTCTCTGCAAGTTCTAGAAAAATGCTAGTGTGATATTCGTTTCATATGCTTGCAATCTGCTGAAGCACTTTGTCCACCCCAGACGATCTAAAATTTTCCTTTCCTGATCGTTTAACTGTACCAATGTGGGCTCTCAACGTACAATTTGGCCACCCATGTTTTCTATGAGCATATGAGGATGACTATCATTCCCTTCTGTAGCTTAATTCAACCAACTTTTGACACAATATCACCAAAAATAAAAAATATCATAGAACAACAACTGTGTATAAAAATGTAAGTTTTCCTCATTTACTGCAATCATTACGATCTATTGGTAAATGTGCAGAATATATGCCCCCTCATAAATGGAAATTTTGACATCGACCGTCGAAATGTGTGAGTGTAATAATGGAAGGTAGTTCAAGTGAGGGGTGATTACTACGTCGATTCCACCACTAGGAAAAAAATCATTAATATCCTTCAAAATCACTTGATTGGTAATTATGAACAATCATCACTTTGTGTGGGAAATTCAAACTGACATACATATGTTCAAAAACGTTTAAGGAAAAAGGTTCCGAATAATTTTTTAATTTGTTCACGTATTTTAGAAATGTTCCACATATCATAACGTCGTAACTCTCCATTGTTATTGGATATAACCGGAATGATAGCCTCATTTTTAGCAAAGAAAATCTAGGAACACACAAAATAACTTGTCGTATTAAAGATAAACTTCGATACCACAGGCAAAGCCACTGTTGGCAGCAGGCATCCATAGCCTCGATAGGGTTTCCTTTTAACCCATAGATGAGCTTGTATCCTTAATAAATAGTTTGAATCCTCTTTTCCAAAAAACAACATTATCTTGTTTTGGTATCTATATAACAATAATGCCACTCCCTAGACCATAACTTAAGTGAACAAGTCGACTCGTGATGAGACCTCTTGTCCTTTGATGAAAAATGCCAAAGGACATTGCCCCTGGTGTGGTAGACATAGTCGGAATTCCACTTATGTTATTATCTAATGATCGTGGTAGGTTGGATCGTCATGAGACCCCATATCCTTTCTGGGAGAAGTTTATTACTTTAGTTATATTTAATTAATTTTTTTCATTTTAGGTTCTATCAAGGGAGGCTCATCTACTCCTTAATAGTGAGGGATGGCTTAAGAAGTGTAAGAATGCCAATTAAAAAAAATGTGCTTTAGACTCCTTATTATGATATGAAGGAAAATTATCATTCAAGTATATGTAGATATATAGGGGAAAGAAACAAATTATGGTGGTTAATGAATTATGAACAATTTTTAAGATATTTCAGAGAAATTAATCCAAAACAATTCGATAAGGTATGTTAAATAGTCCACACAAAAATGAAAAATTGTTACTTATGATCATTAGAAGTAGTGTTGATGAAAATTAATTAGTGAACGTCATACCCAAAGGATTTATTGACGTAATAATGCTATGCTTGTTCATGAGAAAAGAATCATGACTTTTGAGAAAAGGGAATATCCATAAGAAAAAACATAGAAGGAAGAATAGTTGTTCCTTTCGAATGAATAACACTATCTGAAAAAGGAACGAAAGTCACTTTAAAGGGAACAATAGTTGTAACAAAGGGAACGACAATCATTACTTCGAATGGACAATACTACTCATGAAGGGAACAAAAACCATGTGAAGGTATAAATAGTTGTCACGTTCAAATGAACGGAAACCATATGCAAAGGGATCAAAAATCACATGAAGGGAAAAACAATCATACGAAGGGAAAACCAATCGTTTCACTTTAAATTAAAAACAACGATGATGTTCAAATCTTAACCATCTATTTAAGTGATTGGGAACCTCCCACAAACATTTTTGTTTTAGTGAATCTAGGATTGATTAGTCATCAACTAAATTCATTCAATTTTTATGGGTAAGTGTATTCAATAATCGAAGTATTGGATTACAATCACCCGATTTTCCTGCAGAACATGACATATTCCTCTTCTGTGAAAACATGGTTCATATTTCCTAGGTCTTTATAGAAAAGAGTGTTAATTATATTCATTACAGTCATCTTTTCGAGTTCTTATTCTATCAAGTGACTTTCCTAAAAAGTAAAATAAACTAAAAACTTAATCAAATATATAAAGAAAGCTATATACAATATGTACAGTGCTAATAAAAATCATCATTTTATGAAGTTGAGGTTGTTGGGTTACCTTCCCAGCTAGCTAAAATCTGAACAGTAGGGTCCTTATGTACTTCTTGTCAAAATGATTCTTTTGAAATTGGTTGATGGTAGAGTCATAACCGGTGTCCATTTACCAGAAAAGGAGAACCAGGTGCATCTATGGTGATTAAGGTGACAATGTCGTTATCATGAACTTCATCAATTTCATATGGTCTGAGCCACCTTGTCTATAATTTTCCAGGAAAAACCTGAAATATGGAATCATAGAGAAGCGCCCATCTAGCTCTCTATTGTTGAATAAAATTTGTGCATTGTAGGGTGAACATGCATGCTTCATCTAACTCATTGAGCTATTGTAAGCGTTGTTTATGTCCATGTGTAAGATCCAGTCCAATTTTTTGGGCCACCCTTAGAGTCTTGATCTCAAATTCAATTAGGAATATGGGTTCTTTTCCATAGACTATATGGTAAGGAGAGTAGCCAGTAGTGTTACACCATGTCCTGTGATAGTCCCATAAGGAATTTGGAAGCTTAGCTGCCCAATTTTGATGGTTTATTGAGACTGCTTTTGTCAAAACTGCCTCCAATACTTTATTGGTACTTTCTACTTGTTCATTTTTCAGTGGGTGGTAGGGGGAAGTAAGTTTGTGTTTAATATGATAATTATGCAGGGTGGCTGTGATTATATGGGTTGTAAATTGTGACCCTCCATCAGTGATTACTTCCATGGGTAATCCATAACATACAAATAATTTGAAGAGAAAATTAATGACGTCTTCCTCCATTGTGTTTGACAAGGCTATTGCCTCTACCCATTTGGTTATATAGTCTATTGCAACTAGGATATAATCCTTCTGATTGGATTTTGGATTTAAGGGGCCAACAAAATCTAGTGACCATATCTCAAAAGGTTTTGTGACTACTTCTGCTTGCAGGGGCATTTCATTAGCTTGGCATGGTTGACCCATCCTTTGACAGTTGTCACAGGTCTTGACATATTTCTTTTCATCTTTAAATATTGAGGGCCAATAATAACCCATTTGTAGAATCTTATGCCCAGTTATGTAGTTTGCAAAGTCTCTTCCATAGGGCTCATCATGACCTACATTCAAAAAATCATAAATTTCATCATCCCTTACACATCTTCAGATCTGGAGGTCAGCCCCTATGTGGAACAAATATCCAACAATCCAGGTGAACCGTGCACTACGTTGGACGATCAATTTCCTTTCTCTTCATGATAAGTGTTCTGGTAGTTTCCGAGCTGCTAGGTAATTCTCCACATTATCATACCAAGGTGTCTTAATAGTGACGACGAACAGGTATTCATCTAGAAATTGGTCTTCAATTTCCAAAGAATCATTTGTTTTGGGTATGTGAGATAAGAAATCTGCAATGAGATTCTCTCTTCCGGGTCGATCCTTGATGGTGACATTGAATTCCTACAATAGTAATAACCATCAAGTAACCCGTCGAGTAGTAATCAGTTTGTTGGCTAAGTATTTAATATCTGAATTATTAGTATACAATATAACTGGATAGCTTGTTATATAGTGGAAAAATTTATTAATAGCATGTATAACGACCAATTTTTTTTTTCTTTTATTGTATAATTTAATTCAGCGGGAGTGATATTTTTGATAATAAAATAAATAACATAAGGTTTCTTGTCTTCTTCCTATCCAAGGATAGCGCCAATGGGAATATCCGATGCATCTGTAGAAATATGAAATGGAAATTTCTAGTTTGGTCCTCTCAGCACTGGTGTTGTTGAGACCATCTTTTTAAGTCCTACAAATGAAACATCACACTTTTTAGACCACTAAAATTCCTCACTACTAGTTAAATCATGTAAAGGTGCAGTTGTTCTTGAAAATTTTTATATGAATCTGTGGTAGTATCCTGTAGCGCTAAGGAAACTACATAGCTCAGTTTGTTTACGGGGTGTAGGCAGATTAAGGATTACCTCTATTTTTGTTGGGTCTACCTTGATTCCCTGTCCAGAAACATGGTTTCCTAGTACCACACCTTCAGTCATCATCATATGAAATTTATCATGACTCAAACATATCCTAGTAGAAATCCATCATTCTAGTACCTTCTCTAGATTTCTCAGAGCTTGATCAAAATTAGTCCCATAAGGAATGAAATCATCCATGTAAACTTAAATTTCTTCATTAATCATATCAGAAAATATTCTTAGAATGGCTCTCTGGAATATGGTTGGAGCATTACATAATCCAAAGGGAAATACTCTATATGCAAAGGTACCCGATGGACATGTAAATGTGGTTTTATCTTGGTCTTACAGAGCAATCTGGATCTAATTATAACCACTAAAACCATCTAGGAAGGAAAATAACTTCTTCCCTTCTAAAGTGTCAAGGACCTTATCAATAAAGGGTAACAAAAGGTGGTCCTTCTGGGTAGATTTATTGATTTCTATGTAGTCTACACAGATTCACCATTTCCCATTCTGATTGGGGACAATTACTAGTGGGGAAACCCACCGACTATCTAAAATAGGATATATAAAATCTACATCCAATAGTTTCTATAACTCTTCTTTAACAACATCCCTGATATGATGGTTCAATATTCATTGGGGATTTCGGATGGGTCATGAATCTTTCTCAATATAGATATGATGTGTACAGATTTGGGGATCAATTCCCTTCATGTCAGGATATTCCCAGGAAAAAGCCTGCTAATATTTAGAAAGGATCTAAATCAATTTGTGTTGTTGTTGCTCATTTAAATTAGCATTAATATTCAAAAAAATCCCTGGTGCAATTTTAATTGATATGTTGTTATGGAATGCAGTAGTGGGGATATGTTGTTCCATCAATTCTTCCAAAGGATCTCCCTGTGCCTCATTATCTAACACATCTTTTAGCATTTTTCATGTTGGATTTATTATAATGGATGGGATGTTAATGAAGCTATTGACCACATCATATTCTAGTTGTTTCATGAGTCTGAGAGCTTCTTCCAATGTGAGAGGAGGTCGTAGATCCTTTTCTGGATATCTAGGTGGTGGAAACTGTTGATGTATAATAGGCAAACTTGGTTTAGATGGAGGATACAGGATGAGGTTCTTTGTTTCACTTCCTCTAGCAATAGTCATGTTACCTGTGTGACATCTTATGCATGCATTTGCTATTTCGAGCCATGGTCTTCCTAGTATCAATGGTTGTCCATCGAGTCCACTTCTTGGGTTGATAATGAGGAAATCAATTGGGTATTCCCAAGAGTCAACTGAAATCACTATATCTTATAATGTGCCGACTAGTTTAACCATTGATCTATTAGCCAATTGTAACATAATTGAAGTAGGTTCGAAGGAGGTGAAATCTAGGATATTATAGGTCTCGATGGTTAGGATATTAATGAGTGCCCCCAAATCTACTAGTATATTTGGAAAAGAACATCCCTGAATATGCATTGTCACCACATGATTCCCTGGGTCTGTATACTTCATCGGTTCCTTCTTGCCCAAAATAAGATCAGAGAAGGCCCCTACCACACGAACAGTTGATGGATTTTCAGCTTTCCTAACATGCTTCTTCCCACATAATTCCTTAATTATCTTTGCATAAATTGGGACATCTTGTAGAGAATGTAGGAGTGGTATCTTAACATACAAATTCTTTAGTTCCCCTACAATACCGAAGTTAGGATATACAGTTGGATTTTCTATCAGTATCCTTTCAGGAAACAGGGAAGGAGGAATTGCATCCTAATCAGGGTTTTGTGGGTCGACTCTGTTTCCCCCCTATTATGCTTCTTTCGTTATGACCACAATCGACGGTGTTATTACTGGTTGTACATTATTTTCATTCTCCTTCTCTTGGTGAATGTTACTTTCTTCAGAAGAAATTATGCACCCTGACCTCAACCGGAGTTCATTTCACCCTACAAAGTTGATTTCCCCATCCAAATTCTCAATAATTTGTACAAGTTGTGTTGGTCAATTATTAGGATTTGGATTGGGTTGAGCTTGTAATTGAGGAAGCATTTGATATTGATGGTTCTGGGGTAATCAGATTTTTCCTTGTAATGTGGGTTGAGCTTGAGGAGCCATCCCTATGGGTTTATTGTTCAACCCAATGGGGAACTGCCAGTTCTGATTCCAATTGAGGGCTTGGGAAGTTATGCTAGTCGACTGTGAAGGATATGTATTATTACTTGAATTTTTCTAGGATGAGGTAGGGTATTGCGAGTTAGGCCAGGTGGGATTTGCGGCTGATTGATTTGGCCAGGTGGGATTTGTAGAAGATTGATTTGGCTGGGGTGCATTAGGATATTTCTAGGAATGTCGGGTAGGGTTAGCAAATGGATAACCCTACCATGTGTTTCTGTAATTTTATTGTTGATTATATTGTACAAAAAATAAAGAGTAAATATATTGTAGCGTACCTCGAGGATGAGCCTTCCGTTGGCAACGACGAGCCATTAGATATACTGGTTATGTTTCCTCTTCTTCCCCTTTAAAGACATATTTTAGTCCTGGGAGCGATGGGAATTTATCCGTTGCATGGTCTTTGGCATAAAAAATGCACACCCGAACCACATCCAAAAGACATTCCCTCGGACCATGTTTCTTTCTGTATTGGTGGAAAAATATAGCCATGGACTATTATGTTTCTTCCTGTGTCTGCTTAGCCTGTGAAACATCTAATTGTGTAGTCAAAGTACTCAAAATATCAGTTTTGAAATTCTCTAATAGATTACCAACTTTGGCTCGGATGACACCCCCGTTAGTAATGTTTCTATTTCTGGTGAGGGGAGCCTGCATTCCTGATTTGGTCTGTGTACTTCCACGTCAGCACCTGATGCATAATAGGATAATATTATCATAATTTTCTTGATAAATATCACCCTTCCCCATTAAATTCAATGTTTCTACCCATTCATCCTTCATTCCTTTTATCAAAGTGGATTTAAGTACCTCACCTGGTAGTGTGTCATACGGTTATCTTTGTAATTTATACTGAAATCTTTCAACATATTCCTCTAGTGTCTCATTTTCTTTTGCAGTCATTTGAAAGATTTCGTCTTCCAAATCCTTGGTTCTATAATAATATTGATATTTTGTGAGGAAGGTTTGTTTCATTTCATCCCATGAATTTATGGTTCCTCCTCTTAATGCCATAAACCAATGCAAATATTCTCCTTTCAAAGTGGAAGGGAACAACTTATGTTTCTAGGGTTAAGAGGTGTAGTCATATCCTCTACATAGGACATCAAATTTGAATAAGAATGCATCAGGGTCCTCTGAAATTAATCCATGAAAGGTTGGAAGATTTTGTAACGTGATGGATTTCATGGGGGAATTAGAAACTGGATCAATTATCGAATATTCCAAAGTGGAATTTTGGGTTTGTGGTTGATTTGGTTGTGCCATTTGGTCGAAAATATGCCAATAATCTTCAATAATTTCTTGGCCTTGGTGTTCTATTTGGGGTGATTTATTACTTGATCCCCTAAGGGATTTAATCGCGCTACCTATATCTGGGATTTCAGGTATACCTTCTTCTATCCCTGGAGATCTAGGATCAAGTGTTGGTGATGGGTTTTCTTTAGAAACCCCATTGGTCTCCCCTTCTCCTTCTTCCAAATTACAAGAGGTTCCCTCGTCTAAAGGGTTGAGAGGTGGAAGATATGTATTTTGAAAACTTTGTTCAGTCCCTTCAGTTTGTTTATGAACCTGAGCATGGGCTGCAGTTGGTGAATTTGTTCCTTAAGGGATTCTGGTAGAACCTTTCCGAGGTCCAATCAAGGCTTTATATTCATCTTTTTGGATGATTTCATCTATGAAAGTGCTTCTTCTAGGGGGCACTGATCCCTGGACTCTTGTATATTTTTGTGGGGGTTTTGTTTTTTCAAGTTCTTTCTTCTTAGTCATACAAACTTCACACAAATTTCAACGTACCTATATGACGTCTATGTATCAGCTGAAGGTAGGCACTGGAATAAGCATTTTACTTATTGCCTACGTAGGTTCTTACCTTCCCTTTTCAGTACCACATGCTCCAGAGACACAACCTATGCTATCTTTTACATTCTCCCTGGCAACGACGCCAAAATGTCGGGCTCTAAAGATATACTAAAACAACCTTAGTTTAACATTAATTTATCAACCCTGGATTCGTCTTTTATTTCAAGAATATCAGAAAAGTCTATGCAGATAGTTGTAGAGGCTAAAATCGTGTAGTTAAATAAAATCTGAGTTTATCAAAAATAAAGTTCCTCACACATCCATTAAAACTCTGAAGCTAAAATATATACTCAACAAAATTATAATCTGATTTGTAACATGGTGTGAATTAAAGAAATTAACTAAATTGACGAATTAATATAACTAAGAAACAATACTTGAATCTATGAAAATGCTTAATAAATTGGTTTACCAATGACTATTTAATCGGTTGGAAAGAGCAACTAAATACTATATATTGAAAAGGAACATCAAATGAGAAATTAAGCGAAAGGAACAACAACTATAAATTTAATAAAGGAACAACGCATGTGAAAATGAGAGAAACTGTCAAGCAATACACTACAACGTCGGAAATTGGAACAACAATCGATAACATTGAAATGAAGCATTTATCTTCTGCAATCAAACAACATAACTAATCTATAAAATCATCAACACACTCATGCATTTATCTTAACTATTGAAAAAGAGATTTAAATCACAGAAATGAAATCAAATCGATACAATTACAAATTGAGACAATAACTCCTTCAGACTGGGCCATCGGTCTTTGGAAGCACTGCTGCTAGAAACTCAATATGCAAAAATGGTGAAAATGACCAAAGCCTTTATTAATTCCATAACTTGTACAACATTTACAAAAGACTTCTTGTACAGAGAAATTCTGAGTTCTGAATTCTAGGATAAATTTCTTAGATGTATTTCTATGATTCATTACCCTCTATATATTACAATGATATGGGTAATTTAAGCCATCATGAGGATCGAGAGATCCTCAAGACTTCTCTTACTATTTATAAAGTTTACAAGATTGAGAATAAATCTTTCTCAAAACTACTTTATGCCTGATCTCTTCATCTTCCAACAGTCTAAGCATCTTCAAAATATTCGAGTTTAACGATATTTGTCTATTCCTGCAATAAAATCAAAGAATTTGAACCGAATTTTAGAATTTATCTAATATCACTCAATAATATTTCTAGAAGACTTTTTAATCATTTTCTATCCTAATTATTTCTGTTAAGAACCAAACATCAATATAGCATAGAAAAACCTCAGGAAAAGTACTCAACACCTTGAAAAAGAGATAATTTCAGATAATAAGTCTCTTCGAGGGGGCAACCTCCTTTTACCCCACTTAAATTTTCAAGTACAAGATGATTCAAAATGAGAATGTCTCCTTGGTATATATAGGAGACTAGGAGGTATAATTACAACTAATGGCCTAAATCCGACATAAATAAAATAACATTACTAATATAATATGCCCCAATTAAGGGGTGATGAGCCAATATTAGGGCTTAACATGCCCCTCCCCTTGAGACAAGTGTTGTCCCTATAATATGCCCCCACTCAAGGTGATGAGCCAATATTAGGGCTTAACATGCCCCTCCCTTTGAGACAAGTGTTGTCCTGCAATGCTTGAGTAACTCTCGATGCTTCCGTATAAAAGACTCATCTCTCTCCAAGGGAATCTTCACCCTAAAAGTTCTCTCCATTTAATGAGATACTCGAGATGGATCTATTCCTACCGGTGAATCTGTGTCATGATGGCTCCGCAAATATTCCAATATGTACTTTTTCCTTCCTTGTCAAGCTCCTCGGCACATGGTTTGAACTGATCCGTCACCTATAACCTTCTTGGCATGAAACATGGAAAACTGGTGTACCTCAGAAGATGTGAAGCTCCACTTTGTAATATGCCATAGTACCAATATTTTGCAACACTCATAAGGTCCATAGTACTTTGCGATAATTTATTATCCTTCTTGGCTTGGTTTGCTTGAGGGACATCTATCAGGCGAATAGGGTCTTAAAAACACCTAACCTCCCACTTCAAACTTCTAATCACGATGTTGATCTCATTGTTGTTTCATGTGATTATGTGCCATGGTCAGTTGTCCCTCTAATATTGGAGAATTTGTTGTTGATTCTCATGTGATCTTCCACTACTTGAACCTTAGATTTTTCTTTTAGAGAAGCGATGGATGAGGGTGGTATCCATAAAGTGCCATAAATGGTACATTTTGCTGCGCATGAAAGGAAGTGTTATACCCACCATTCTACCATGGGTAACCATTTGAACCATTATATTTGTTTATCACGAGACAACAACGGTATCCTTCCATACATTTGTTCACTATCTCGGTTTTTTCCATCGATTGAGGATGATAGGATGAGCTATGAGACAGAATTGAGTACCCAAACAAGAAAATACACCCCGTGCAAAATGTCCAAAGTGAAGATTGGATCTTTGTGACTTACAATAATCTTTAATGCCATGTAGCTTTCTTTGAACCTGCTCCATGAATGCAGTGGCAACCGTACTAGATTTGAAGGATGAGAGTGCACACAAAAGCGTGCATATCGTACCTATCATCAACAACAATCTCCATGATGAAACTCTTTCCTTCGACTTTGGTAACCTTGATGAAATCCATGGAAATCTCCCAACACTTGGGATGGAGAATGGCTGTAAAAGACTGGTCTTAATGTTTTCCACCTTTTTTTGTTGGCAAACCACACATTCTCACACAAACCTTTGAAGATTAGTTTTCATAGCCATCCCAAAAAAAACTCTTCTTGACTCTACATATGGTAGGTTTTTTTAAAAATCCCGAGTGCCTCCTACTAGAGAGGTGTGCAATTCCAATAGTACCTTTGTTTGAGTTGGGATTTCTTACATAAATATAAGAGATCTTTGTACCATATGAATCATTTTCCATGTAAATGTATTCGATGCAATCGGAATCCTCCTGCAACTTTTTAATGAGAGTCCACACTTTTCATCATTTTTCCATTCATCCCTTAATTTCTATTATCCAATCGGGTTGGATGATCGAGATAAAAAAAAGGCCTCAAATATCTTCATCCTTTCTTGAGAGTGCATCTCGCCATAACATCTTTCTTCCCTTTTATAGGTAGAAGATTTCAAAATCATAACCCAATATCTTGGTTACCCATTTCGTTAATTTTCTCCGAAGATAAATGATACTCTTTGTTCCAAGAAGTTTTTAAGACTATCATGACTGCTTTTGACCTTGAAGTGCCTACCTATTAGGTAAGGACGCCATTTCTCGATGCATGTAGTATTTCCATTTCCCTTCATAAATGGGTTTGTGTATGTCCCTTCCCCTTGAGTGGTCGACTTTCAAAAGCCAAGGGCCTTCCTTTCTTGTATTAGGGACAAATAATTCAATTCCATTTCCGAGTAAGTAATTGGGCATTCCACAATAAAGGTTTTGTGAAGTCCGGAGTGGTCAAGATGTGAGCTTTACACATCACCCTTTTAAGTTGTTCAAAAGATTTAGTTTCCTCCTCGAGTCTATGAAAATGCATCCTTCTTAGTTAGTGCCACTAAAGATGTTGTTATTCTTCCATAGTTCCAAATAAACTTACAGTAGTAACCTGCCAAAACCCAAAAATCCTCTAATACTTTTTTTAATGTTTTGGGAATCGACCAGCCCATCATGGTCTTTTAATCTTGTTAGGGGTCTACCTGGATGCCTTCTGCTGAGATGGCCAATATGACCCAACATCACCTTTACTCCAAAGAAACATTTGGCTGGTTTGGGTATATAGTTGTTGCTCTTTTATTAGTTGTAGCACTTTGTCAACATAAGCATATGATCCTCCTAAGACTTTCTATAGATTAGTATATCATAAAAATACTAACACAAATTTTCAGAAGGGCTTGAAAATAGAATTCATCAACCCTTGGAATGTGGAAGGTGCATTTGTAAGGCCAAAAGGCATGACCAAAATTCATAATGGCCTTCATGAGTTCGGAATTTGTTTTGGGATATCTTCTTCAGCCATTCTAATCTGATGATTTCCTGAACGGAGATCCAATTTTTAGAAATAGATTGCTCCATGTATTTCATCTAACAATTCATCAATGATGGAATAAACCATTCTTTAACAAGGATCTTGTTGAGCTCTATAATCTGGACACATAGCCATGAGCTATGTTTCTTGAATTATCTGACCACTCAAAAGTGTAAGAACTTCATAGGTCTAATAATTCCATCCTCTAACATTTCTTTCACCATACGCTCAATTTCACTCTTCTCGAGCGTATGGGTATCCGTAGATGGTCTGATGTTAGGAGGAACAACACCCCAAGAATTAGGTGAATTTTCAAGGATCATTGCTCATGGGTGGAGCAATCTTGGGAATATCATCTTCAAATACTAAATGCTTATCAATGATCCTTTGGAGATCTTTGAGGAATAGGATGGCTTAGATGTTTGAACATCTAGTGAGCATAGTTGTGAATAATGTCTTTGATGCCCATTTTTCAATAATTTTGTCGTTCCATTAGAGATTATCACCTTAACAGGCTTCTATGATAATTTTAACTCAGTTTCTTTTTCCTTCCAATGAAAAATTTCTTGAAAACTTTGAAAATTAAAAGCCATTGTTCCTAATGATTAAACCATTGATTCCTAGTACCACATCTACATTCACCCATGGATATAGAAATCATTGACTATTCATTACATATTCCCCATAATAAGATTGATCTTCATTGCGCTTTTACTAGCAATTGATAGTTCCTCCATCTGTGAATCATTACTTGAAACTCTGGTGTTGGATATACAAAAGCAATTGAGATCTTGGCTAATTTATAGTGAATGAAATTATGAGTACCACCAAAATCAATTAGAATGTTACAATTTTTCTTTGATGGTATCCTTCATCTGGTTTGAGGAGTGCTAATTCCAAAAAAATGCATTACACGATATCACATGATTCAACTCTTCAGAAGCAATCACTTCTATGTTTTCATCTTAAGAAGGTTCTTCTTCTTCTTCTTCTTCCTCTTCACAATCTAAGTGTAGAATAATTTTCACCATATTTATTCCCCTTATTGTACTTGTTGTCACAATTAAAGCATAAACCTTTGCTTTTCTTTCCAATTGTTGAGGTGTTTTGAAGGTAAGGAGCATTGTTATCTCTATAGATGTTAGGATAGTCCCTTCTAGTAGCCATATAGCCATATTTTTTACTTTCAACATTTCTTTTCCACCTTAAATGCATTCTCCAATGATTTGGTCTCTAAAGGTGAACCTCATGTTGAATGTTATCCTTTAAATTTCCTATGAATACACATCAATCAAGTGCTCATCCTGAATATCACCTTTATATTCAATCTTTGGAAGTTCCTCAATGTGCTCTGTAACGTAACCCTTTTGCTTGAGATTTATCAATTGGCTAAAGAAGGTATTGTTCTTGTATCCTCATAGTGTGCTATCATTTCTTTCCCAAGGAAATTGTCCAAGGACAAGTGATTTGTGAGAAAAGCCATCAATACCAAACAAATTGATTAGGTTCTAAATATAAAGAAGCAATTGCATCTTTTGTGTATGTGTATACATTATGGAGATCAAAGAATTGCTCCATCTGAAGTATCCATGTGATTGGTCCCTTGCCATAAAACTTCCTCATATCAACTTAGGAACGTGGTTGCTCTCAAACCAAAGTTGGAGTTTCTCCATTCTTGATTCACCTCCTTGTGTCCTCATCATGAATTTCATGGGATGCATTTTCACTTTCGGGTGTCTTCTCTGTTACGAAATTTTTCAATACTTCCATGATCTTAGCTTCCATTGAATCCATCTTAGTATCCAACTTAGCTTCCATTGAATCCATATTAGTATCCAAATTAGATTTCATTGAATCTATCTTCTTTTGTAGTTCATTTATGTCCCTACGCATTTCTTCACCTTCATCAAGATTCCAATTAGGATTTTTTGGAGGCTTATTTGGTGTAGAAGGTCCCTTCTTTGGTGGCATGTTGGCCAAGTATCACTTTTGAATCTTGATTTTGAGGCCGTTCTATTAGACAATATTTATTCTGTTCCATATCCCAAGTTTCGGCCCTTCTAGGTATGAAACGTCATTTTAGGTAGTTCTCTGATATTCTTCTCTGTAATGCCACAGGTCTGATCAAAATTGGATGTGCCAAGTGGAATTTACGGTAGCTTCCTCACAACTTGCCAATTTTTTTCCTTTCCAGAAGATCTCACTTGTATAGCATGCCCCGCACAAATTAATTGATATCAAATTCTGAAACTCGCACCCAAAATGCTACGGACTGTCCAAGATCCAATGAAACCAGTCCCACTCAATTTGGATACCCTAGCAAGAGGTTATGATTGTTTTACCTGGAACACCTTCTTGAGACTAGTCAATAGGACTAGTCAGATACCCTATCTTACCAAAGGTGTATCTACAAATTTAAGATGACATAGAAGTTGAAATTTTTACCATAGATACCTTACTAATTTTTGTAAATGGCCTCCAGATTTCAGGGTCTGAAACATTACAGAAAATTTTTTATAGCGAAAATTTTGCAATGACTCATTTCAGGATGATTCGGGAACCCTATCTTGTATAGGTTGTATATCCAAAAGTATAAGGCCTCAATATCGAAATTTGGAACGCAACATACCTTGATCTGTCTACTAAATATCCTCCAATTTGTTCCTTATGAAACGTTTTATAAATAAATTTATAGAAAAAATGCCACGGTGTCTCAGATGTAGCAGCGAAACCCCAAGACCTTGAGCTCTGATACCATATGTTAAGAACCAAACATCAATATAGCATAGAAAAACCTCAGGAAAAGTAATCAACACCTTGAAAAAGAGATAATTTCAGATAGTAAGCCTCTTGGAGGGGACAACCTCCTTTTACCCCACTTAAATGTTCAAGTACAAGATGATTCAAAATGAAAATGTCTCCTTGGTATATATAGGAGACTAGGAGGTATAATTACAACTAATGGCCTAAAGCCGACATAAATAAAATAACATTAC
>SNQJ01S0001254.1:6120-16510 GCA_010110895.2 Picea sitchensis
CATAAATCATAAAATCAAAAAAGAGTTACCTTCGTTGTCTTGGGACAACAAACAAATTAGTTTCACAGGTTTTATTCAAATCTGTAGATTGTATGCAATGTATATTTGTGAATAAACTATAATTAAATTGATAATTAGATAGTTGATTTGAGTTATTACAATCATAATTAGTATTTTGTGTATATAATAGTTAGTAGTTTATAGTTAGTTTAGTGTAGTTAGTTTAAGTTTGCTTTATTAGTTTCTAGTTTCCATTGTTTTGGTTTAATTTCTTTTTAGATAAGTTAGTTTGTTTTTAGTTTATTTTATTAGTTTCTAGTTTCCTTAGTTTAGATTACTTAGCTCAGATCAATTCTCTCTTTGGTTTTCTTAGGAGACCTTAGAGCGGCCAATGGAGCCGTTAAACTCGTCAGGGTGGTCCATTCCAAACAACTTGGGTTATTTAGACAACCCCGGACCGGTTCCACTCTCCCAGTTGACGGACGGTCATTTTCGCCCGTCAACAGGACAACTCTAGGTTTCCTCACCAAAGAAAACTTCATCTCCTATCCTTTCTTAACTTCTCTCAAGATTTCCTTCCCACTCATGAGAAGTATGGTTGTGATGGCTTCGTCTTTCGCTTTCTTCTCCTCTATTGGCAGCAACATGTGTGTCTTACCATTCTTCTCCAAGGTGTATGTATTCTTCCTCCCATCATGAATGGCATTTCTGTCAAACTGCCATGGTATTCCCAACAAAATATGGCATACACCCATGGGAATTACATCACATAGAACTTCATCTCTATATCCTCTTATTTTAAATCCAGCCAAGCATTATTTAGTAACCATTACCTGGTGTACTTTATGCAACCATGAGACTTTGTATGGCTTCGGATGTGCAGTTGTCTCCAACTCCAATTTATCCACCATCTCTGTGGATACTAAGTTGTCAGTACTCCCATTTCAATTATAACCTTGCAGACTCCGTCCTTAGTCTTGCAAGCTTTCCTGAAGAGACTGTTTCTCTGCACTGGCTTCTCAACTTCTGCCTCTGGTTTTAAGAGAACTTTTCTCAACATCAGGGATGTTCCATCCTCTTCTCCTTCTACTTCAACATTTCGTCTCTGTGATTTCGAAATGTGAGCTTCACCTTCTCCTTCTTTCGTTCTCTTGGGACATTCACAAGACTTATGTCTTTCCTTTCCACAAGTGTAACACCTCACTTCTCCTCCTCTACCTCTTCCTCTTCCCCTGGAAGAACTTCTTCCACATCTTGTCTTCCTCGGGAACTTCCTGCTCTTTCTGAGTGACTATGTGGTTTCTTAGTCTCATCTTTGGATTTTTGTGCCTTGTATTGGGAAACTCCCTTGCCTTTGTTCGGAACTGGGCTTCTACCTCTGCCTCGCTGATTTTGTTTTCTGGCCAACTTCTCCTCCACCTTCAGTGCAAACTAATAAGAATCCTCCACTGTCCTTACTGACATCATGCTGATCTCATCTTGTATTTCATACCTCAGGCCATTTATATACCTGGAAACATTTTCTTCATCCTTCTCTCTTTGTCCAATTCTGATGTTCAGCTTGTAGAACTCCTTTGTGTATTCTTTAATTGTCATACCCTTCTGTCTCGAGTTCTTCAATTTCTTGAAAAAATTGATCTGGTAATATTTGGGCATGAATTTTTCCTTCATCTTGGCTACCATTCTGTCCCAATTCTTTATCTTTTGTTTCCCCTTGCTTCTCCTCTCAGCCTGCAGTTCATCCCACCATAGTGTTGCATGTCCTTTGAGTCTGGTGACAACATGTCTCGCCCTTCTCTCCTCATCGATGTCTTCATAGTTGAAATATTTATCCATGGATCATACCCAATCCAGCAGCTCTTCAGCAGCCAAATTGCCTTCATACATTGGGACCTCTATCTTGGCTCTAGCTCCCAATCTAACAACTTCTCTTAGCAAGCGTTCTTCGGAAATATTCTCTCCTATAGCTTCTTTGACTTATACTTCTTCACTCTCTACATCGTTTATGTCTCTAGCATCAAGTGCTCTTCTTTGTGTTGCCTCCATCGCCTCCAATCTTGCACAAAGTTCTTGCATCTCCCTTTCTACGGCCTGATTGGCTAAAGGTTGTTCCACTCGTCTCCTCAGTGGCATTGTGTCGACTATCTCTCACACATACAGTGTAGCTTCGATTTCTATATTCTCCTTTATCTCCTTCGCCTGAAATCTACAGACAAAAATCTGCTCTGATACCACTTGATGCAGTGCCCCCACTTCAACAGGGTTTGCTGACCTCCCCGTCTCTGGATCTTCTCAATCTTCGAGTTGGAGCAACTCTTCGATTATTCGCTGGAATCGTCAAGAAATGTCTAGAGGTCCTTCGGTTCCTTGGGTGTGTTGTTTCCATGTCACCCAACTCTCTTGAGTCCCAATCTCCCGATTTATGAATTCTCTCTAAGACCAAATCTAACAGTCCTGTGCTTTGCTCGATCGACAACTGCGATCTTTTTGTGATTTTGTGACTTTAGGGGTTGGTTCACCTCTGTTCTCCCGATCCCTGATTTCCCGATATTTGCGAGCATCAGATTGACGAGTCATGACTTTCTTCGATTGACGCCTGCGATCAAGTCGCGATTTCGCATTTTGGGGCTTTGGGAGTCTCCTTACCTTCATTATCCCGATAGCCGAAATCACGATGGAACTAGTTCAATGGCCCAGATTCTCCCTTTGATCAACGGATGTGATCAAGTCGCGATTTCATGTTTCGTAACTTTTATGGTCTCCTTACCTCCATTCTCCTGATAACCGAAACTGTGATGGCGCTAGATCAATGGTCCAGATATTCTCCTCGATCAATGACTATGATCATGACGGGATTTCACGTTTCACAACTTTGCCTCTTATGGAGTCCCTTTGACACTTATTTGAATTCCAAATCGGTGCACTCCGTATAGAAGATTCCTATGCAAGACTTGGTTCTTGCGGATGACTGTGCATGCCTTGTAGTAGTCGCTTTGTACTCTTTGCAAAAGGAAAGTCTCGTGCTATCTCTTTTGAGCTTCAGAATCGAAACCGATCCCGTCACACACTCCTTGCATTCTGTGTGCACACATTACACTCACTCAACAAAAGAGAAACAATTGAAACTCATACTAACATTCACAGTTTCATCCATTCATAACGAAATTTATTCATTTATGAAAACACAATAACAGAGAATCACAAACAGTAACAACATCACGCATTTGGATCAATTTCTCTGTTATATTCATTCAGAAAATAAAATGGCTACAATTATTCTCAAACAGTAAATAAAACTTAAAAACTCATACTAACTTGCAACAATCTCATTTGGGCATACAGAACCTCTATTTATCTCAGAGGGTCCTTAGGGTTCCCCTTGACTACTTGTCTACTTGGAAAACAAAAAAAACTCTAACTGCTACCTAAGTTCAGTTACATTCAAGACTCGAGGTGAAACTCCTAGATCACTTGTGATCATCCGCTCCCAAGTGTTTGATCTTCTTCTATTTTTCCAATCAGCTCCAAAAGATTCGGAGTAAATCCCAGCATTTGAGATTCCAAAATGATTCCCAGGCACCGAGTTGTCCTGCCACATGTTCTTGCTGACGATACTCATGCATCACATGGTGATAAGTGGCTTTATTTAGTCCTGATACGTGGCACCGATAGATTCTTCCAACACATACAACTGATGTTTATGTTGATGAAGAATTTCCATGATAATTTCATTCATGAACTGGTTGCTAATATCCTATTTTCTAGTTCCTTCCTTATGCTTACAAAGGGTGGATGACATTGTTGAGACCGAGGCTTCAATCCTCATGAGCAAGAGATTGAATTCTGACAACTCGTGAGATTCTATGAAAATTGAGTGGGACACCAAATATACTTATCAAAACGAGATATGAATTCCACAAAGGGCCCTAATGGGGAGTGAGGCCACCAAATCCATGACCCCATAACGCAAGAGCATACCCAACCTACCAGAAACGAAATTCCAAGGATGACTAGGCCCATCAGATAGATAGCCAAGCTGCTAGCTAGAATTGAGAATACACATGAGTGAGGGAGAATGATGATATATCCCACCACTTCTCCACAAATGACCCTTGATGGTTTCAAGAGGGCGCTTGTTCTTAACCCCTAGAGATAAAAATATTTAACCCATCCTTTTTCATAATAATCTTACGATAAAGGGGAGAGATAACTTTTATGACCAAGAAATGGAGTTGACATACTGATCGTAATCGATATATAGAACCCCCATCGGGAACTGCGAAGATACATTTTCCCTTCCATTCGCTAGTCCATTATGTTCACGGAGTATGTGAAACCACTCCACTTATTCAAACTTTTGAAAAAGTGATCGAATCCTAACATTGATGCCCATTAAATGAGTTTAAGAGGGAGTGGTCCCTGAAGCCGTATGTTTTATGATCAATTTAGAGCCACCCAACACTTTAACCCTTCTTAATATGAAAACTCATTTCTAACATGAGACCCAAGAGAAGGGCATGGGATTTCTCTCTATTGTTTGTTAAGGTGTCACAAATCCATTCATAAGTTGATTCAATGGTTTCCCTAGGGATGAGAATTTCCCTTCTACACTTTCCTCCCCTATTTTCACCACATATCTTAACTAGAAACATTCAATATATTTTTTTTAAGTAAGAATTCTATATATTACCTTTCATGGAGCAAAAATATAGTATCATCAGTGATAACAGGGATTTGCTTGAGCTGAATTTCCCCAAGGGGAAATAAATTCATCCTAGCTTTGTCTCTGTATGAACAACATTTAAAATTAAACAATTTTTTTTTAATATCCCCATGGGGAAACCAATTCGACCAGATCCTCCATTAAAAATATAAGACAAAAAAAGAAACTATCTAAAGTAATACAAAAATTGGTTGTGTTGTCCCCGAGGTGTTGGACAGTCGGTGTCAGAGAGTGTTTTTAAAGGCACCAGTTCGAAACCTGCGGTGACAAAAATTCCAGCCATGTTAAGGGTTGGTGTGGCTTAGGCTGGGTGTGATACCCGGGTGATTTTGACGGCTTAGATGCCCCTGAGTAGCGGTTTCTCAACCACGGGCTAGTCCCGCAGGTCACGGACAAACTAGCAAACAAAAATAAATAAAAAATTGTTGTGTTGAACTTCCAAAAGAATGGAACAATTGACAGATTAAAACATGCATGATGACACCTATAAGTCTATCGCGTCTCAAGGGCATGTGTTTGTCTCTTCCGCGGTATCCTTCTAGATAGTTGGAGCAACAATCAACTTTGAAGTAGCTGGGGCATCAGTTTCCATTCCTGGAGCATGAAGTGAATGGAGTAGTGTAGCAAGAAGAGATTTAATTTTCTCTACGCGCTGGCCCAAGTGCTCTAGCCAAAAGAGAAGGCCATACATGTTCTATCTGACTGCAAAGACCAAATCCTGTAATATCGATCTCCTGCCTCTGATTCTAATGCAAGAACCACACTTTAAGCTTGGAGGCTTGTCCACATGAGGCGCTTCCAAATGAGCGTGAAGCTCCTCCACTTGAGCAGGGAACTCTTCCCAGGATGCCACAAGGTCTAAGGGTGGAAAGGGAATGGAGGGTGGTGGCGAGGGGGTGAAGATAGGTGGGATATATAGGATGACCAAGTTCGGTTGTGAATATGAATCTATATCCCGGATTGGGCTTGGAGAAAAGCCCAGAGAATTTCCTTGGAGGTCGAACCACTCCATGTGACATGCCCATGGTGAGGAAAAAGGTGGGATACCTCTCTGGTATGGGGAGGATTGGATGGATGAAGTGGGTGAGGAGTTGGGAGATCGAGCGAGGATAGGAATATGTCGGTTGGCAATGGCCACCTTGTTTTGGAACCAAAGAGGTCCTCTCTTCAGCTTCCCGTGGAGCCGAGGCATGGCCAACTACGAGTGAGGGTGATCTGGATTTTATGAGCAGAACTAAATGAATACATATTATTATCAAAATATGCTTAGCAAAGAATAAAAAATATACAGTAAAACTGGTTTCTATTCAATAAGAAAATAAGATGAAACTATAAATTGCAGCGGAAAACAAGCTTGCTAGAATGGTAGGGGCTTATCTCTAAGAAGAGATGTGACGACTAGCCTCATTCTCTAGAATATTATTACAATGAGGCTATCAAGGCCCTTTTACAATAAAAAGGAATGTAAAAAACCCTATACATCCAAAAACCTAACCCTATGAGATGAAGCGCCAAAAGTCATGTGGGCCTTGTTTGGGTAAGTTAGTACATCAACTTCTCGGGGTCATTGCATATGATCTCCATTTTAGGCACACGATAGCCCATTGGAAAGGTCTATTCGATTACTACATATGTTTCTTGTGACGATCCTTATGCATGTTGAACATGTCGAGCCCTATACATGTTGACTATGGAAATCCCTAAAAACGTTGTTTAGGGCCTCAAAACGGCCCCGGAAGTCAGGGACCCAAAAACTAGGAGAAAATTGTTGAACTAGAAAATTTCCAAAATGAGACAGTTGGAATAGGTGGGAGGCCACCGACATCCATCTAGATAAATCCTCCCCCCTTAGTAAGAAATGGTCTCCATTGCGTTGAGTGGCCCCATTAGATGAGGAAATTTCTATTGAATTTGGCCTCGGGTGAGTGACCACTTGCCTTGGTGCAGGAGTTGACCTGCTTTGAAAACTTGATAAATTTGGATCCTTTGTTAGCGAGTATCCTTGACCTATTTATCCACAATATGATCATTGGATTCCTATTGTATGCATTCGGGGTTGAGCTCTATTGGTGTTAGTTGTTCTTCTATCTCTGAGGTGTCCAATAATGGTGGGAAATAAGGTCGAAGGAGATCCACGTTGAACACTGGGTGAAGGCCAAGGAAAGGAGGAATGTTGAACTCAAAATATTTATCACCCACAGCCTTGGTTATGGTGTACAACCCATAATAGAGTGGGGGAAGATTCTGATGGGGTCCGGTAAGGCGTTCTTTTTGAAAATGCAACCAAACTTTGTCACCCGCCTGAAACTTATGTGGCCCCTTGTGTTGATCATGGAACTTCTTGTACTTGTAATTGGACTTATGTAGGATATCCTGAACCTGTTGGCAAATGTGTTGGATTCTCTCAATAAACCATGTGGCTTTGTAAGCTTCAGTTGGAGTAGGAGATGAGTCGATCGAAGTGACTGCAAGGAGTAGTGCAACAGCTATGGGACCCAATGGTTGGAATCCCAACCCCACCTGAAAGGTGTCGTGGCCAGTTGAGTTATGCAAGGATCGATTGTAGCTATGTTGGACATAGGGAAGACTCTCATCCCATGTGTGAGGGTGCTTGGAATTACACATGCACAAGATATGTACGATCATTCAATTTACGACCTTTGTTTGACCATTTGTCTGGGGGTGGAAGGTCGTGGATTTGTTGAGCTTGGTGTCTAGCATAACCAAAGGCTCGACTAGAATGTGCTGAAAAATTGAATATCCCTATCTGAGATAATGGTTTGTGGGATTCCAAAATGTACCCAGACTCGTTCAAAGAATAGCTTGGCAGTGGCCTCTGTTGTGATGCTCTTCTTGGAGGTGACCATAATCACCATCTTAGAAAAGCGATCAACAATCACAAAAACACAGTCATTTCCCCGCTTGGTGGAAGGGAGGCCTGCCATGTAGTCCATGGAGATGGATTCCCATGGCCTATCAGGAGTAGGAAAAGGGGTGTACGGGCCCTGTTTCTTAGTGGTTGGTTTGGAAATAACGCGGGCAGTGTAGGACCTGATATACTTGTTGACCTCTTGTCAAAGTTTCAGGCAGTATAAATTATTTTGCAACATTTCCACTATCTTTTCAACGCCGAAGCGTCCTTCCACCCGACTATAGTGGGATTCCCAGATCATCTTCTCTCGCTCGCTTGATGGAACACAGATATGGCCCAGATGGCACAACATCCCATCCTGAAGATGGAATTTAGCGACAACTGCATTTGCGCCCAACATTTGGTAGGTGGTGGCGAAGTCTGGGTATGACTCATAGATTTGGGGCCATCTAGAGGTCTCATGGCCACAAGAGTCTAGCACCGTGGTGAGTGTCGTGACCGACGGTCTGATGAGGAAATCAATGACGTGGTTGGTGCTTCCTATTTTATACTTAATGTTGAGGTGGAATTGCTGGAAGCATGTGGACCACTTCTGATGGCAGTCATTTTGCAGTTTTATTTGTGTCTGCTTGATCTGTAGTGGATTATGATCAGTGTGGATGACTATCTCCTTCCCAGGAATGTAATGTCTCCATTGGCGACTGGATTGCAAAATTCAATACATTTTTTTGTCGTAAGTAGGCACGAAATGAGGGTGAGGCGGAGATGAGAATAGGCAAGCGAGAGTAAACAATAGGTAGGAGGATAGAGAAAAAACACAGAGGATGAGAGAGATTGAAAGGTGTGAAGGTTCTTGGGGAGGATTTCCATAAAAGGAGATATGGAGGAGGAGTTCCCACACACACAGAGGTGATGACCTGCATCTTTCCTCCATCACCCATATGAAGGAACCAGAGGAGGCACGTTGGGGAAATTAGTAACAAGCTCTCAGTAATGAAGGTGATCAATTCGCATTGGGGGGAATTAAATTAAGGGGAGGGTGGCATGCATTAGTCATGTGGTCTATCGAGAGGTGGCAGTTGTCGACATCTCCCATCGACATGTGGACCTTGTTGGCACCCCATCCAAGGGACTAACAACATCTAATATTACTAATGTGTCTGATACCCATATATTTAGAACATTAATAATGTTTTTCCTTATAGTGTGCACCAAATATATGTCAGATAGTTGGCTTAGGTTTATGGATATTTGGTATGGATTGTTGGTTGTCATTGATGTCAACCATTGGAGAGTGATATTGTAGATTGATGTCAACCCTTGGAGAAATTCCGGTAGCACAAAGGTTTGGGTAATGGACCCAAGGTTGTTTCATGTATAATGGTATGAGTTTTAATATATCTTAAGGTAAGACTATTCTAGATGGATATTATATGTCATTCCATTTCTGGTGGTATGATGAACGTCACATAACTCCTCACGGTTAGAGAGTTATGGCCATGAGAAGTTGGAGAACCCGGGTTTGGGTAATGGACCCAAGTTTGTTTGATGTATAATAGAATGAGTTTTGATATATTTTCAGGTAAGACTATTCTATATGGATAGTACATTTCATGCCATTTCTGGTGTTATGTGGAACATCACATAACTCCTCACGGTTTGAGAGTTATGGTTTTACGAAGTTGGAGGACCCTCATATGTTGGCCTGAAGCCCCAAAAGGTCAAAGAAGTCAAAGAGATTTCCAAGAAGAAATTATTATTTAAATGATAAAGTAAAGTGACGAAGTCAAGAAGGATTATTTAAATAATAAAGTGAAGTGACAATATCAAAGAATATTATTTAAATGATAAAGTGAGGTGACAAAGTCAAGGAGGAATATTTAAATGATAAAGTAATGGAGAACTTTATAATTATGGAAAGTGGTTAACCCTAAAAATGAGGAAATAGGTTAAGTGGCCTATAAATGGGTTAAGTGACCTAGAAATGGGTTAAGTGACCTAGAAGATGGAGAGTATAAATAAGAGGCAAGGCTCTCTCATTTTACATCACACTTGAGCATATTGAATATCTATAGGTGACTGAGGTAACCGAGGTACATATAAGCCAAATTTCAGAGGGAAGGTGCAGAAAAGAAGACCGAAATTCAAGGGAGGATAAATTCTTTTGATGATGCTTTCTAAGTTACACTCCGTGGAAAATAAGGTTTGTGGCTAGTCCTGAAACTAGTCTAAAACAAGTGTTTCGGGTAAAAACGTCATAACTTCTTCATAACAGATCCAAATTTAGTAAGACCAAATGTGTTGGTTAGAGTACAGTCACTAGTATATTGTGTAACATTTTTAGGTCGATTCAACAAATAATCCATGTGGGGCACGCTCTACAAGGTTACTATCTAGAATAAGCCAGAATTCAGTAAGGTATGCCATTTTTGCTATAACTCCTTTTCTGAGAGGTTCCAAGTAGTGACACCTGCAGGAATTGCATAAAACACACTGAAGAACATTGTGTATCATTTTCAGATCTTTATTCATTACAGGTACATAGTTATGATTATTTCAAGTTAGGGTTGTTGACTAATCCAAAACGAGTCATGTGAGACTAAAGAAAAGTTTAATGAAAATGCTAGTCTCTTGTTGTTAAAGTTAAGGAAGGTTTGTAGGTATGTGATCATATACACCAGGTCTATTACAAAGTTACAAATCATATTTGGATTATGAAATTGATGAGGGATTTTGGTTGAGGTACATGTTGGGTACATGGTTGAGACAAGTAGTTGATGAGTTTGCACATACAT
>SNQJ01S0001254.1:47637-83376 GCA_010110895.2 Picea sitchensis
TATATAAGATTAATATAAAAAATACAAGTTGATATAGTATTGTATTGTTGAGATAAATACTTGTCTCAAATTCTAATTAATACAAATTCAATAAACATATTTATGATGAATTGTATATTGGTAGATAAAATCTTGTATTAAAGATGACGGTCTCGTTACTAATAATGTTGGTTTGTAGAGTTAGTGCATTGGTTTAAAAAAAATGACACAACTTGGGGTTAATTTAGGTAGGTGTTATATTTGATTGGTTGTAGTTCTAGCATTAAAGTCTCTTTGTTCAAATATCTTGTAGATGCAATTTTTATAAATATCTTGTTCAAATATTTTATAGAGACAATTTTTGTTTAGATAGTTTTTTGTATAAAAGGTAGAATTAATAGGTGCAAAATAACAAATTGATATATACATCTTCTCAGCATTGATATATGAAATCTCCATCCAAATGAACTGATTGAGAGGGTATTTTTTATGAAGATAAATGTGAGGAGAAATGTTTGTTCCTATGTAACAAGTTGTGCCTCCAACCCCTCTACGGGAGGATTTATTGTTCCATGTGGACCACAATATAAATTTTTCTATGTTAGGGATCTTAGATTCATCATGCTATAAACTTTCAACTAGAAATAAAATATCAATTTCAAGTGGGATTCAACTTAATATAGGTGGTCCAAGTGGATATCGGTGGCCACCCACCTATTTTAACTTTCTCACATATAGATTTCATCTTGGTTGTTTGAATTTTCAATTTGGCAGTTTTTTTCTAGCTTTTCGGGTCTTGAACTTCTGGGGCCATTTTGAGGCCCTAAACAACATTTTTTGGGCCCGCCACAATCACATTATTAATCGATTCAGAGTGTGATGACATATTGTGCAGTGCTCGGATAGACCTTTCCAATGGGTTGTCGTGTGCCTAAAACATAGATCGCATGCAAAAGTTACAACCCCGAGAAGTTGATGTACCAACTTACCCCAACAAGGCCCACATGACTTTTGGTGCTTCATCTCCTAGGGTTAGGTTTTTGGATGTCTAGGATTTTGGAATTCATGTTGATGTAAAAATACCTTTTGGAGCCTCATTGTAATCATCTTATGGTAAATGAGCGCATCTATCACATCTCTTCTCGGAGATAAGCTACCACGAAGCTTGCTAGAATGGTGGCAACTTATCTTTGAGAAGAGTTGTTACACCTGCACTCATTCGCCAGAAGATGATTCCAATGAGGCTCCAAAGGCCTTTTTACATAAAAAATGAATGCAAAACCCCTAGACATCCAAAAAACTAACCCTAGGAGATGAAGCATCAAAAGTCATGTGGACGTTGTTGGGGTAAGTTGGTACATCAACTTCCCGGTGTCGTAACTTTTGCATATGATCTCTATTTTAGGTGCACGATAGCCCATTGTAAATTTCTATCCAAGGACTACACATTATGTTGCCACACGCTTACTCAATCTACAATGTGACTATGATGGGCCCAAACAACATTGTTTAGGGCCTCAAAACGACCCGAGAAGTTCAGGACTAGAAAAGCTAGAAAAAAACTGCCAAAATGAAAACTGAAACTTCCAAGATAAAATATGTATGTGATCTAGTTGGAATAGGTGGATGGCCATTTATATCCACCTGGATCAATAGGTCTTTTGTTCTAGGGAAATCCATGACAATTCCAAGAAAGGATTTGAAGAGTCTCAAATTGTTATTTATTGTGATCCATTTGGTCTTTATCCCTAATAATAGCTTCTTGGTTCCTAAGTATTTCACATTTTCCTTCCTTTTTGGCTTCCTTTACCTTTTGAACCTCCCTTAATTTAGGTTTATCTTCTAGAATGATGTCTTCATTTATAAATATTCTAGACCCTTTTAATCTTGAATTTTTACTAAGTATGTCATATATATGTTCATTAGAACTTACCTTAACCCTAATCAACCTATCTTTATGTTCAATTATTTTACCCATTTTTTTTTCTTTTAGAAGGCCAACTGTTTCAATTTGTGGTTTATTTTTTAATTTCTCCTTGACTATTGCTAATGTGTCATCATATTTGTGTTCTTCTATACCAAAACTAATGAGTTTCAAGGCTCTTTTTTATGCTCATGGTCTAACTCTATAAGCTTATTAATTTCCCTCTTTGATAGGTTTGATATATACAATTTATGTTCAACATTATATAGGGCCAAATTTTTAATTAGCTTGTATTATAGCTCTTTAATCCTATCCCTAAGACAACTATTTTTTTCCATCCCTTCTTCATTCCTTGATTTTTTTAGTTCTTGGTTTCTTTTTCATATTTCTTGCAATCTAACCTCCATTTCTTGTAGGTGGGTCTCAAACCATAATGGATTATTATCTATCTATCAATGAATATTATCTTCTAAGGATCTAATTTTTTTTCAATAATTTCTACTAAATCACTTTGAAGCATTGCTACTAACTCATTTTGAGGTTTGGTTTCTTTCTGTTCTCTACATTTTCTATTGATTCTATGTATTCATGAAAACTATCTAGGGTTACTTTGTTATGCCTTACTCTATTATATTTAGGTATCAACAATGAATTAATCATATTGAAATGAAAAATAAATAAATAAGAAACTTGTGCATTGGATTCACGATAGGGTTTGAAAAATCACAAATGAGATTTAGTTACTATATATCATATTTAGAACAGACCTTATTCTCCATAGACCTGTAGAATGTATTCACCACATCAATTCAACATAGCGATAAGATTCATCGCAAAGACATATTATTGTTTTAATTATGTGACTATTTATTCACTCCATTTAGAAACGTGGTCTTCACATCCATCTGATGTAGACTCCATCCCATGGAGGCTGCAAGAGAGATAATGGATTTGATGGAAGTGTATCTCACAATAGGGGAAAATGTCTCATCATAATCTTCTCCCTCTTTCTAGGAAAAATCCTCTAGCCACAAACCTTGCCTTGTATTTATCAGCGCTTCCATCCACTGCATGCTTAATATTATATATCCATTTTGAAGTCACCACAGACTTCTCTTTAGGCATTATTTCCCACACATCATTATTCATAATGGATTGATGCTCTTCCATCATGGTTTCCTTCCATTTTTTCAGTGTGACAACCTCTTCAAATGTGGAAGGTTCTTCGTTCACGAGTTTTTTCATTAGTGCCGCATAACAAGAAAATCTCTTGGGTTTTTTACTTTCCTTGAAGGCACCACTTGGAAATTTAAGACCTGCTTCTTGCAAGGTCGATGTGAGCCAAGTTGGTCTCTTTTTAATATTTTGGGAAACAACTGGCTTCTCAGGTTCAAGTGGTTTTTCTTTTTTCTCATCAAGATGTTCAAGAGAGCATGTACTTTCCTCCTTGGGTTATCCATGTTCCTCTTCCTCGTCGAAGTCCATGGAATCTTCTATGGATTTCCAGTAAGCAATATTCTCATCAAAAGTTACATATCGGATCACTTCAACCTTTTTCTAACCAAGAACATATATTCTATAATTTTTTTATGATTCACTATATCCAATGAAAATACCCTTCTTTCTTGAAGGTTCCAACTTATTTCTCTTGTCTTTGGGAACATGGATGTAAAAAGGAAAACCAAATATTCTTAATTATTCCACAAATGGTCTCTTTCCATAGATGTAACATGCTTCTCTTGTGCACTTCTGATTTGACTTATTCTTTGAGGACACTTGTGTGCAAGTGATCCGGTTCATTATATGATTGATTGTTTCTCTGATGGATTATGATGATGTTGTGGATATGATGATATGTTATTTGATTATATTGTATCAACATGTGTTATTGACTAGTTTCTCCTGAGTATGCAGGACTCCGGACCGATTGAGGATGTCGATGGCATCGCTAGACCTCCTTGGACTCCAGATCGAGTCAGGGAGTGGACCGTTTATGGTTCGTGTATTTATATTATTGCATATGTGACATATGACTGATATATTATGATGTTGATTTTGGATCGTTGGCATGTTTCATTGATGGATGCAGGTTGACGATAGCTTTCTAATCAAACTCACATTTGGAGTAAAGGGGTCACGCACGACAACCAGATATATTGAGGGAGAGGTGTGGCAGAAGCCCTACCACGACTTACTAGCACTCTGATGACAGGCGAAATTGACCTCTCATCAACTGGAGGAGTGAATCTAGTCCGGGGTTGTCTACTTAACCCAATCCATTTGGATTAATCCACTCCGACGGGTTTAGTGGTTCCATTGGCCGATCTAAGTCCTAAGAAAGTGAAAGACAAAACTAAAGAAGATAAAATAACTTAATGAAAAACACTCGCTGAAAACTATATACAAATCTAATATATACTTACAGTTTGCTAACTAATATTTATAAAATAGCTCTACTTATTATATGTACAATGTATCTAAATGATTATATCTCTAATAAATGTATAATATTTATAGAATGCAAATTTTAATCTAAATCTGCGGAAATCGAATATGAATTGATTTATTTAACGACAACAAAACTGTCATTAGGTCTTTTTGATTTATTTTTTATAATGTTTGTACACCAGAAATGAAATAACCAACTGTCTAATTGAAAAACAAGCATAACAAACAGTAAAATGTGTTTAGATTACAGGAAATTCCTATATTAATTAAACTAATAAAATAAAACAAGCAAACTAACATGTAATCGCATCTCCTATTCGTCGTGTGTATAGCATCCAATTTCGCTGTTTGATAAAGAAAACATGCAACAGATCTTACAAATGCTTCTCGTAAACATTAAGCAGTAATGATTGAATGCGAATGACAAAACATATAAGAGTTGTAGTAACAACAATTTTATAATTTCACAAATGGTCACATTGAGATAAATCTTGCTGTGAAAATTTGTGTATAAATGTTCAATGAATAAAGAAGATGAATCTTCTAATCTCAAATTTGAACAGAGCAATTACTATATGTTATATATGGGACATAAAACATGGATATTATATAAATTTCATCACCCCAATCTGTAATAAACCATGATATCTAAAGTAGTCACAATCTAATTACAAATCGAAATGATCATAACTTGAATAAAAACACGATATATATAAGCTAAAGCTATGTAAATATCATCTTCTATTCAAGTCTGTCAATCATAAATCCATAGTTTTTTGCTCCCAGGCAGCGATGCTCTCAAGTTTACAAGACAACACATTTATATAGGTTACAGGAACAAAATGTTTCATGTTGATAACATCTAATTTGTTCCAAAAAATGTGGGGGATGCAACCTCCCAGATTCTACTTGATACCAAAAACTAACATCCTATTCTACAAAACATAAAGATAGTATGCTGAGAGATGCCAACATTGCTTCAAATCTCCTTAGAAATCATAGGTTCCTGTGAACAAATAAGAATAAAAGATTTTAGATGTATTTTTAGTTATCAAAACAAGTAATTCAAATTTTTCTAACTAGCTACAAAATCTCACGATTCTGTAGCTAGTTATAATTATAACTAGAATCATATTTTATTGAATCAATCAAAACAAACTAAAGGTAATCTGTGCAAACAAATCATGTATCCTAATTTGAAAAAGACAGAATCATACTAAACTTATTTTTAAAAAATCATACCTCAAATTAAGGGATTCGACTTAATCAAGCAATCTTTGAATTTACTATTGCAGTCGTTGCTTCCACGTTCTTAAAAACAACAAACCCTGTGGTTTTTTGGCATTTGTCTTTGGTTTGAGCTACGGATTGAAGTCTGCCATTCTCCTTCGTTAGCAAATTCACCTGGTCTTCCAAGGATTTAAGCTGAGACTGAAGTAAAGGCATGTCTTCGTAATACCTATCGATCCATGATCGACATTCATTACATTGCGGTTGAATAGACTGTGTATTGGAAGTGATAGTATTAACAGGTGGGCAATTTTCCATTTGACATGTAGGTTTATTACTGAGTTTGATTCCAGGGAAATCGGGATTGTCCTTTAGACACGGTGGAAGGTTTGTAACATAATCATAGGGTTTATAAGAGCAAAGTCCATATGAATATGGATACTCTTCGGCCAGGAATCTTTCAATTTCTGAATCGAAATCCTCGCTTAACAAAATTGCGTTTTGGTCTGCACAGGGCTTGGGTTTATTTCGGGCACATCGTGAAACCCAACAAGCTGTCGTTTTACTCTTATAATTGATATCAACGTTGCCTTTACACTTTTTCCTTGTGAATTTTTTAACAGTCTTAACACCAACCTTAGGATACGAATCTGGTAGAGTGTCAGGTTGGGTAGTGTCAGGATAGGTCGAGGGTTCCAAATTATAAATAGGATCACAGGGCAAGAGCGAAGGAGGAGAGATGGTAGGCTTCATGAGGTTTTCTGTGACGACAGGCTTGTCAACCTGTCCCAACTCAATGCTACCAAAACCATTTCGTAACAGAAAAGCATCCCAACAATCATTGTTTAATTTCAACTGATGTATAATGATAATCTTGATTAAACAATGGTGGAACAAACTAGAATCAGACTTCTTCCTTTTAAACCACTTTTCCATTTTGTATAGACTTCGAAGGAGAAAGTAGGGAATGTTTAGGGGGAAATAGATAAAACTCATAAGAAATCACAAGTATTACAAGAAAACCAACCCATATCTCCCCTCACAGGTAACGAACTGCTTCACAATAGCTAACAGATCATACCATCTAGGTTTTAAAGCTCAGACAGGCATACCTCGATCGCAGCTCGTAATTCTCCTTGAGGTGAACAACAATGACCAGGGAACCTCTTCAACCTTTGAGTTTTTGAACCATTTTTGTCCCACAGCTGGTAGGTCGGTGGCTTGGCTTATAAAATCTTCATTTAACTCAAGCTGGACGTCTCCTATTTTTTCTCTGCAACCGTCGAATGTCAATTCGAATTCTTGAGCAACTCTTAGATTAAAACCCTTGAACTTTTCAACAAACACATGCCAGTCGTTCCTTTCTAAGTCATCTCTGGCATTGTCAAATGATAACAATGTCTGGATGTCGTTGGGCTCAATCCTCACCACAGGATCCATAGCTAACAGCAGGGAATCAACACAGGATTCAGAGGTAGGGTTTGATAGAAAAAACACAGAGCCATCGCCCCGAGTTTCCTCAATGCAATGCAAATCCAACTCGAAATGGTAGGTAGGAGCGTTAATTACCATGCGTGTGAGAGAGGTCATGTAGATCGAGGCCATGCAAAGCTATAATACCACGCTGTACTTGGAATGACACCTTGGCATAATGGTACGCACAATGATCAGAACAGTTGAAAACAATAATATGCATATCCACGACTTGACCACCAAGATTAATGTATCAAATAAACAATTGAACCATTAAAAAATTTATAAATCAAAACCCCATTGACATTAGTCGAATGCTAAATGAGTGGAGGTTTTATACTCATGTAACCAAGGCGTGTTTAAGACCAAGGGATTATAACCAGGAAAACAACCATGTTCATAGAGAAATACGACAATTCGACAATAGATCATATCAACATTAACCCTTTAATCAAAAAGAATGAAATCAAGTATGAATTCCAGCTGTGAGTTTTCATGCTTACAGTCATGAAAACAAAAATCGAAAAGCAGGTATGTAGAAAAAGACCAGTGACAAGTGTCGTTTAATGAGAAAGGTTGTGACGAGTAACGAGAATTTAAAGACCCTGTGTAGGCAGCTTGTAAAAATAGAGATTATATTATTGCTCCCAACAATGGTGACACATTGGTAGAAGCAGTTATCTCTGCCAAACGAGCAAGTCCAAATTAGGATAGTCAGAAAAAACTTCAAATCGAAAACAACTAAGAAACTGTTTGAACATCATTATCAATTATAAAACATTCGAGTTTCAGATTACTGTTATTTTAAAAGACGAAAACTGATGACAATATTGACAAAAGAGAGTCACGATATTAAAGTTAAAATCTTCAATACTGTTGACAGGGCCGCTGCTACCAGCAAGCGTCCATAGCCTCGACAGGGATTCCATTTAACCCACTCTGATATCTGTATCCTGCGAAAAAGTTCCATATCAGAACGAAGGACATTTAAGGTCAAAAGATTCCATATCTGAGAATTTTCATATACCTGACATTGCTTCGCTACCAGTGGGCCTGTTCAGTACCCCGACAAAGTTATCTTGGCGTCATGCATGCATTTACCCGCTGCCATCGGACTTGTTCAGTATCCTGGCGGGTTTACAAGTACTTCCCACAGCTCTCTGAAGATTGATTTAGTTTTAAAGATATTTAATAGAGCAGGGTGACGCTGAAAATCCTGTTTTTTGGACATATCTTAGTAAATTTCAGACCTTGAAGAAATTTCTTATTTGTCCTTCATTAAGATCTAGAGACAGTTTGTTAATAAAACCTTCTTTCAAGGGCAGGGGGACATCTCTGAGTTGTTCTCTTAAGGAACAGGGACAGCGTACGAAGAATTTTTTATGGATGATCATGAATAGCTTCAGTTATAGATTGAAATCAAGAAACGCTTTTCAAACAGCAGGTTTTCTTTAACATGGTTGCAAACTTCAGAAAAATATCATAATTGATGTTTAAACAACCTTCAGTAGTCATTTTAGAGGGGAAATTTTTATGTTCTCTTTGTCTGAACTAGTTCATGGTGCAGGCATGTGCATCTCAAAAAGAAAACTGATAAGCATAAGGGAAAAATCAAAATAAACCAGTAAAAAAAAACAAAAAGAAAGCAAAACAAAAATATTTACACAGTGTACATGGGAGTGTCATCAGGCGAAGTACCTTTTTAGAGCTTGGCCATTCATTGGATAAGTGTCTAGTTGTCCCTCTAAATTCTCTAACCGGAAGGAATTGGGACCCAATTTTTCAGCAATTAAGAATGGTCCTAGCCACAAGTTCTGAAACTTTGTATGCTCTCATTTTCCCTCATGCGGTTTGTCCCATTTTAGGACAAGGTCACCTACCTCAAAATTTCTGTCAGAGGCAGAATTGGAATCGAACCAAATTTTAACAATGAGTTGATGTTGATCCAATTTCCATTTCGCTTGAGTCCTCACTTCTTCTAATTTTAACAAAGCATTAATTCGATTCTCCAAAGGGGGACAGTCCTCTTCTTGTATTTTCTACGATAGTTGCAGAGAGGGAAGGAGGACATGTGGTGGCAGAATTGCCTCTCTTCCGTAAATGAGAAAGTAAGGTGAGTTACCCACATCATTTTTAGGAGTCACTCTATCAGCCCAGATTGCGTTTAACAGTGCGTTATGCCAATTTTTATGGTTTTCAGAGACTGTTCTCTTGATAATTTTGATCATATTTTTATTAGTCGATTCTGCCAATCCATTTCCTTGGGGGTAATAGCTAGTAGAATACTTTAATTTAATTCCCTTTTCTAGAGCAAAATCACTCATCTCAAGAGACGAAAAATAAGAAGCATTATCAAATACTAGGCAGTTAGGGATACTGAAACGAGTAATAATATTCAAATTCAAAAAAGATATTACCTGGCTGGTATTTACAGCTTTTAATGGGGCAGCCTCGGACCACCTGGTGAATTAATCTGTGGTTGTTATGATATACTTATGCTGCTGTGAGGATGGCGGATTGATTGGACCTATAATATCTAGAACCCACTGCTGAAAAGGGGAGTCTACTAAAACTGGTTGCAGAGGGAAGGCTGGTTTCTGTATCCGTCCAAATGTTTTTTGACAAATTACACACTTGTGACACAAAGCATGAGAATATTTAAAAAGTGTAGGCCAGTAGTAACCTACTCTTAATACTTTATGGGTAGTGGTATCTCCACCAAAATGCCCACCAGCTTCATCTTTCTCAAGATAGCGCATTAGTACTCCATCAAAATTTTGACGAAACAGAATACCATTAATCATCTGAAATGAAGCAGATTTTAATCTTAGTGCTCTTATTTTTGTAGGATCCAGGTGACGGGGGGCTGACCCATGTTCAAGACAAAATTTTATAGCATCATACCAGGGACTAACAGAGTTTTGTGTACAATAGATTAGATTTTGATAGTGTTGTCATGGTTTTGACATATCATTTTCCTCTAGCTGTCCAGCAGCTGAATCAACGACTAACTTGCATAACCCTTGGCCTCTTACTATTTGTGCTGGGGTGATTTCTATGTCATACTCTTGCAAGGATGTGACCCAGTTTGCCCTTTTTTCACCTAGTTATTTCTGTACTAACAGATTTCTAACACCCGGGTAAGGGACAATGATTTTCGTCCTAGATTTCAAAAGATAAGATCGGAAGTGCTTTACTGCTTTGAAAATAGCATAGGCTTGCTGATCTACTGCTGGGTAATTAAGTTCTTCCCCTTTGAAGGCTGAGCTCATAAAGGCAATTGGGACTTCATTGTTTTCAGCGTTCTTTTGATTTAGGACAGCGGCATAAGAATGGTCAGAAGAGAACGTGTAGAGGGTGAAGTCTTGCGAAAAATCAGGGCTCATTAGAGAAGGAGCATCTATTATGGCCTTTTTTATTGAATTAAAAGCCTAGTTTTCTAAAGGTCCCCAATGGTATTGTACGTCCTTTTTTATTAGGTTTTGTAATGGTCTCACCATTTCTGAAAATCTGGGGATGAATCTCCTAACAAAGTTTATCTGACCTAAGAAAGATTGCATAGACTTTTTCGATGAGGGAGGAGGGAGTTTCGAAATGACTTGAGTTCTTTCAGGGTCGATAATCATCCCTTCGCTTGATACAATAAATCCTAAGAGTTTACCTTAGTCTACTGCGAAGATAGATTTTTTAGGATTCAAGGAAATGTCGTACTTACGACATCGTTGTAGAACGGATCTTAAATGAGCTAGATGATCTTCTTTGTTTTTCGAGAAGACAGTAACGTCATCCAGGTAAACTATGACAGATTGATTGATTAATCCTCAGAAAGTGATGTCCATCGCTCTCTGGAAAGTGGCACCGACATTTATAAGTCCAAAGGGCATGTTCCTATAAGCGTAGGTGCCCCCATGGAGTGCGGAAGGTGGTTTTAAGTTGGTCTGGAGGGGACATCAGGACTTGGTTATACCTTGAAAAACCATCCAATAAGGATAATCTTTCAGAATCAGATACCTGTTGAAGGATCTGTTCCATGGGTGGGACAGGGTAGTTGTCTTTATCAGACGCTCGATTAAGATTTCGGAAATCGACACATAGTCGGATTTCACCACTCTTCTTCCAGACAGGGACAAGATTAGAGACCCATTGTGTGTGCCTAACTGGGAAGATTATCTTGGCGTTCAGGATTTTATTTAATTCCTTCTTGACAATTGGTTCGAGTTTTTGGTGCATTTTCCTTAACTTTTGTTGAAAAGGTTGGGTTTGGAGTTTCATAGGAATAACGTGTTGTATGATGTTAGGATCAAATTTTTTTAGGTCGTCGTACGTCCAAGCAAAAACATCTTTGAATTCCTTAAACAATTTAATAAACACTTATTTTTCTTGTTCAGAACACTCCACCCCTAAATTAATGCACTATGGGTTGTCTTTAGTTCCCAAGTTTACTTTTTCATGTGTCAAAGAGGAACTATTCGTTTTACAGTTCACTGGTTTTTTGAACTTATCATGAAGATCATAAAAAATTTCTAATCTAACTACATATTTCGGGATAGAATTTACCATGTCTGATGAAGATTCTGGAGATCATGGATCTAGTATTACCGTAAAGTCACAAATATTTTCGTCATGAGTACCTTTGTCGATCACAGCGCCCTGGAAAGTTTCTTCCATATGCAGGAAACTTATAATCTGTTGATCGTCATAGAAGACTCTCCAATTCATGATGTTGTCTGGGACGGACGGTCTGAACAACAGTTCGACGGAGAATGAATTCGGAGATAAGCCTTCTGTAGAGAAAAGTTTCGAAGCTACGTTAGCTAACAAATCAGCGTCCGAATTATTCAATCTAGGAACATAATTTATGTTAAATGCAACAAACTTATTCATCAAATTCCATACCTCAGATTGGTAGCTTTTAAGGTGCGGAGATAAACAGTGGATAGAATTTTTTACTTGTCTAACCACGATTTCTGAATCACCAAAGACAGTCAAATTTTGAACATTCATATCTAATGCTTTTCTGAGGCCTTGCAATAGTGCCTCATATTCTGTTGTGTTGTTTGTATATTTCAACTCTAACCTGCATGAAATCAAGGTCTTGTTACCTGCTGGATCGATAATCACGCAGCCTGCACCAGCTCCTTCCTTGGATTTTGACCTGTCAAAGTAAAGAGACTATATTTGATTGTTATCGGTTGCATGTGACCACTGGGCAGAAACTGTTGGCTGCGTATATGTCAAAATTTCAGACTGTTGTTTCGGGTTAGTAATAGTGGAAGTTTCGGCCATGAAATTGTCGAAAAAGGTATCCATCCTCTGTATTTCGGGTGAATCGGCAGGAGTGAATGGTTCATTGGGATCATTTAAATCCATCACCGTGAACTTTAGGTAACGTTCACGATTTACCTTGATTTTGTTGGGCTTTCCATTCTCAGGTAGCCACAAGTGAGACCAATCCGTCGCAAAATAGTCGTGTAGCTGTTCTGACCAGTCTCTGCATAAAAAAAAACCATAAACTTCTGGGATATCTACAACAATAATATCAATCACTTGATGAACTTTAGGGTTAGACGACAATCTTATAAGCACATTTCTCAATTCCCCTATAACTTTAACACTAGTTCGATCAAGCTGGATGATCTTCAAGGTGGATGGTTGAACTTCGACATTAATCTGTTGACAAACAAACTAAGACATTACGTTAGATGACGCTCTTGAATCTACCATGCAGTTATGAAAATTCCTATTGAAAATTTCAAAAGTTAACAAAAATGGAGGGACATTTCTGCGAGTAGTAATAGTGGAAGCTTGTTGCTTTTTACTCGTGGCCTCTAAAAATGATTTATCTATATTTGTTACATTATTTACAGGAAGGTCTCTTTTCTCGTGAAAATCAGAAGTAGTTTTGGTGGAGGCCTTTTGAGGAACTTTGGGGTTGTTCTGAACACCTTTGTTACTGCTTGTATTGCCATTTTTGTTGTTCTCTGCAATATTTTGTAGCATTTTTTGCAGAAGAAAAGGGAATTTTAATAATTCATAAACAGAAATATTAGCCCTAAGTTTTTTTAGATCTTCAACCAAATCATAATCTAAGCTTGGGTTTACTGAATTCTGTTTAGTCTCAATCGATTTAGACTATTTTGGAGGCAAAGTCATAGTGATTTCAGAAGAAGGCTTGTTTGTTGTCTTACTCCTAGTATTGTAAGGATGCATTGTTTCAAAATTTGCTTGAAAAATACTATTCGAAAAATGTCCAAAAATGTTCAGAGAGGATTAATCTTCTTCTACTGTCTCTTGTTCGGCTACTTCCTCAGGGATCTCAAGAGGCATCAAGTTATCCTGTGCTTCTATAATCGTTTAAATAGTGAATTGCTGGCTTTTTAGATTTAGGCCTTCAGTATTTGAATTAGGTCGGTTGGTGGGAAAAGGCTTCCTAAAAGGGGGTTTGTAAGGCCCTTTGCTCGAAAAAACTTCTTCAGCCATCCTTTTCAAATCTATAACTTGATTGGACAGTTTTTGAACGACTTTCTGTAAGTTTTCTAAATCTGAACTTTCAGGTTGGGCTTTGTTTTGGGAAGGCCTAGGGAGGATTTCGATTTTCTTTTTGGAAGATGAACTAGTCTATATTTCATTGTTGGTAGTGTCTTTTAAGCTGAGGATGTCTTTCTCGATCTGACTGGCCTCTTCGAAGGCTTCTAACAACGTGGCTTTCTTGGATCTCTTTACCCAAATGGCTATGCTTTGATGTAAGGCTTTCGTATAATATGCTATAATAAGATTCTCGGCAGGCATCGAATTCGTAGGGATTCGGTTCTTTAGCGTCAAGAACCTTTGATTAAAGTCTTTGATCTTCTCTTTGGGGTTCATTCTTAAACTATAAAGCTCCATGACTAGAACTTCAGGAGACTTGTCGTCTCTGAACTTCTCAAGAAAACAACATTCAAATTTCTCCCATGACACGATGGTGTGGGGCTGTTGGGAAAAGTACCAAGTAGAGGCATTTCCCTCAAAGGTGTAGGGAAATAATCTACAGACTACGTCTTCGTGCTCGACACTACGGAGTCTAATGGCTAAGATAAACTTTTTGATGTGATCTTCGACGATCTATTTGGAGTCTGGGTCAAATTTAGGGAGCCATTTCTTTGGGTGTTTGGGTAAGGGATGTTGAGGCCCAGGTATGGCCACTGCATCTTGGTCGAGCCAAGGTTTGGCAGGATTGTTCTGGTTGGCCATAGGTGTGGGTGGTGTTGAAGGCTGGGATGAGGAACTGCCTTCATCAGAGGATTCTTCTTCGGAAGAAGAAGGAGATGAAGGAGGTGGTGATGGTGGTATACCAGATCCTCCTGCTGCAGGAGTGGGGATTGGATCTGTAGGGTTTAAAGTAAGTTCAGTGCCTCAAAGTTGTTCTTTGATAGCAGAGAATTCTAATGGTTGGTCCAAAGGTTGGTTTGGTTGTCTTAAATGGGCGAAGGCACTGTGTGTTCTTATGAGAGATTGGCGAACAATCTCTTGTATGTCACCACCCGTAGGATTTGGAGTTACTGGTTCAACTGTGATCTGTAGATCGTCGTTTGATGTGGTTGTTGTTTGAGGGACAATGTTGTCATTTGAATGACTTCTAGTCACTATAGGTGAGCAGGTAGGTGGTGGAGGAGTCTTACGACCACCTCGTGCCATTAATAATTTTTAGGCCCTCCTTCTAGTGAGGAGTGAATCTGGTCCAGGGTTGTCTACTTAACTCAAGTTGTTTGGATTAATCCACTCCGACAAGTTTAGTGGCTTCGTTGGCCGATCTAAGTCCTAAGAAAGTGAAAGACAAAACTAAAGAAGATAAAATAACTTAATGAAAAACACTCGCTGAAAACTATATACAAATCTAATATATACTTACAGTTTGCTAACTAATATTTATAAAATAGCTCTACTTATTATATGTACAATGTATCTAAATGATTATATCTCTAATATATGTATAACATTTACAGAATGCAAATTTTAATCTAAATATGTGGAAATTGAATATGAATTGATTTATTTAACGACAACAAAACTGTCATTCAGTCTTTTTGATTTATTTTTTATAATGTTTGTACACCAGAAATGAAATAACCAACTGTCTAATTGAAAAACAAAGATAACAAACAGTAAAATGTGTTTAGATTACAGGAAATTCCTATATTAATTAAACTAATAAAATAAAAYGAGCAAACTAACCTRTAATCGCATCTCCTATTCRTCCTGTGTATADCATYCAATTTYGTTGTTTGATGARSCAAACCYRCAAYAGATMTTACAAATGCTTCTCRTAAAYGCRAAGMAGTRATGAYTGAATGYGAATGAYAGAACATATAAGAKWTGTAKTAACAACAATTTTATAATTTCACAAATSGTCACATTGAGATAAATCMTGHKGTGAAAATTTGTGTATAAATGTTCAATGAATAAAGAAGATGAATCTTCTAATCTCAAATTTGAAYAKAGMAATTACTRTATGYTATATATGGGACATAAARCATGGATATCATATAAATTTYATCACMCCAATCTRTAATAAACCATGATATCTAAAGTAGTCACAATCTAATTACAAATCGAAATGATCATAACTTGAATAAAAACACGATATATAGAAGCTAAAGCTGTGTAAATATCATCTTCTATTCAAGTCTGTCAATCATAAATCCATAGTTTTTTGCTCCCAAGCAGCGATGATCTCAAGTTTACAAAACAACACATTTATATAGGTTACAGGAACAAAACGTTTCTTGTTGATAACATCTAATTTGTTCCAAAAAATGTGGGGGATGCAACCTCCCAGATTCTACTTGATACCAAAAACTAATAGCCTATTCTACAAAACATAAAGATAGTATGCTAAGAGATGCCAACAGTTCTTCAAATCTCCTTAGAAATCATAGGTTCCTGTGAACAAATAAGAATAAAAGATTTCAGATGTATTTTCAGTTATCAAAACAAGTAATTCGAATTTTTCTAACTAGCTACAGAATCTCACGATTCTGTAGCTAGTTATAATTATAACTAGAATCATATTTTATTGAATCAATCAAAACAAACTAAAGGTAATATGTGCAAACAAATCATGTATCCTAATTTGAAAAAGATAGAATCATACTAAACTTATTTTTAAAATATCCTACCTCAAATTAATGGATTCGACTTAATCAAGCAATCTTTGAATTTACTATTGTAGTCGCTGCTTCCACGTTCTTAAAAACAACAGGCCCTGTGGATTTTTGGTGTTTGTCTTTGATTTGAGCTATGGATTGAAGTCTTCCATTCTCCTTCATTAGAAAATTCACCTGGTCTTCCAAGGATTTAAGCCGAGACTAAAGTAAAGGCACGTCTTCGTAATACCTGTCGATCCATGATCGGCATTCATTACATTGCGGCTGAATAGACTGTGTATTGGCAGTGATAGTATTAACAAGTGGGGAATTTTCCATTTGACCTGTAGGTTTATTACTGAGTTTGATTCCAGGGAAATCGGGATTGTCCTTTAGACACGGTGGAAGGTTTGTAACATAATCGTAGGGTTTATCAAAGCAAAGTCCATATGAATATGGATACTCTCCGGCTAGGAATATTTCAATTTCCGAATTGGAATCCTCGCTTAACACAATTGGGTTTTGTTCTACACAGGGCTTGGGTTTATTTCAGGCACATCGTGAAACCGAATGAGCGGCCCTTTTACTCTTATAATTGATATCAACCTTGCCTTTACACTTTTTCCTTGTGGATTTTTTAACAGTCTTAACACCACCCTTAGGATACGAATCTGGTAGAGTGTCGGGTTGGGTAGTGTCAGGATAGGTCGAGGGTTCCAAATTAGAAATAGGATCACAGGGAAAGAGCGAAAGAGGAGAGATGGTTGGCTTCACGAGGGTTTTTGTGACGACAGGCTTGTCAACCTATCCCAACTCAATGCTACCAAAACCATTTCGTAACAGAAAAACATTCCAACAATCATTGTTTAATTTCAATTGATGTATAATGATAATCTTGATTAAACAATGGTGGAACAGACTAGAATCATACTTTTGCCTTTTAAACTTCTTTGCCATTTTGTATAGACTTCGAAGGAGAAAGTAGGGCATGTTCAGGGGGAAATCGATAAAACTCATAAGAAATCGCAAGTGATACAAGAAAACCAACCCATATCTCCCCTCATAGGTAACAAACTACTTCATAATAGATAACAGATCATGCCATCTAGGTTTTAAAGATGAGACAGGGATACCTCGGTCGCAGCTGGTAATTCTCCTTGAGGTGAACAACAATGACCAGGGAACCTCTTCAACCTTTGAGTTTTTGAACCGTTTTTGTCCCACAGCTAGTAGGCCAGTGGCTTGGCTTATAAAATCTTCATTTAACTCAAGATGGACGTCTCCTATTTTTTCTCTGCAACCGTCGAATGTCAATGCAAATTCTTGAGCAACGCTTAGATTAAAACCCTCGAAATTTTCAACAAACACACGCCAATCGTTCCTTTCTAAGGCATCTCTAGCATTGTCAAATGATAACAATGTCTGGATGTCGTTTGGATCAATCCTCACCATAGGAGCCATAGCTAATAGCAGGGAATCAACACGGGATTTGGAAGTAGGGTTTGATAGAAAAAACACAGAGCCATCGCCCCGAGTTTCCTCAATGCAATGCAAAGACAGCTCGAAATGGTAGGTAGGAGCGTTAATTACCATGCGTGTGAGAGAGGTTGCGTAGATTGAGGCCATGCAAAGCTATAATACCACGCTGTACTGGGAATGACACCTTGGCATAATGGTACGCACAATGATCAGAACAATTGAAAACAATAATATGCATATCCACGACTTGACCACCAAGATTAATGTATCAAATAAACAATTGAACCATTAAAAATTTTATAAATCAAAACCCCATTAACATTAGTCGAATGCTAAATGAGTGGAGGTTTTATACTCATGTAACCAAGGCGTGTTTAAGACCAAGGGAGTATAACCAGGAAAACAACCATGTTCATAGCGAAATATGACAATTCGACAATAGACCATATGAACATTGACCCTTTAATCAAAAAGAATGAAATCAAGTATGAATTATAGCTGTGAGTTTTCATGCTTACAGTCATGAAAACAAAAATCGAAAATCAGGTATGTAGAAAAAGACCAGTGAAAAGTGTCGTTTAATGAGAAAGGTTGTGACGAGTAACAAGAATTTAAAGACCCTGTGTAGGCACCTTGTAAAAATAGAGATTATATTATTGCTGCCAACACACTCCCACCATGGCTCGAACTGTAGGTTAACGATTACCTATTTCGAGAGATCTGTAATGCCGTGAGGGAAGACTGAGATAGTCACTCATGAAGATTCTAAGGGGTGCGCAATAAGGCATGGTCCTTATTCCTTAGAGTCCCTTAGTGTCCCACAAGGTCGCCCAATGGAGTATTGACTCCAAGGGAAGATATCTACCAAAATCAGTCAAAAGGCGAGTGGCACCCTTGGAGCACGTAGTGCATCTTGAAGGGCATGTCACATAAAAGAAACATGAATGCACACGAGTGGCACCCTTGGAGCACGTAGTGCGTATTGAAGGGCACGTCACAGTTTTAACATTGGTGAGTCAATGAACCTAGGTTCCTAGAAAACAATATCTCTTTTTGACCTGATCAGCCTTAAGATAATTGTTCCATGAGTAAAGTTTAAAAATTATAAAATTTCCCTTAAAAACAATTTTACTAAGCCTAGTTGAATTTAAATCCTAGGTGTAAGTAGGACATGAGAACTAAAAAATAATTAAGCAAGTAATAAAGGGGGGATGAAGAAAATGGGGGTACAAAAAATTAAATTTAAAAATTAATGGAGGATTAAATTATTTAAAATATTAATTGTTGGCTAAGTGAAACTTGCTAATTTAGAACTTAGACCAAAAAAGGGAAACTAAATTACAAAAAGAATGTGGAACATAGAAGGGAATCTAGTCTAGAGAACTTTCCAAATTCGAACTCAACTAAGCTTTAAGAAAGGCTTTAGTTATTAAGGGAATGTGAAGGAATAAAGGGACATCAAGGAGCATTTTTAGGAATGCTTTTAGGTGGGTGAGGGAAATTGGAAATTTAAATTAATTAATTAAATGAATTTATGGTGCAACTAAGGGATCGGGTGACAAGTGTACGGGGGAGCATTTTCTTAATAATAAATCTAATAAAAAGAATTTAATGTGTGTTTTGGCAACAAGTCACTAAGAAAACTCTATAAAAGAAATGGCGGAGGAGGGGAATGGATCACGTCTGGTATGCGTAAGGTTATATTGTCGGATTATACTCTTGATTGATTTTTCTTATGGAAGTTGGGATACCCAGCTCGGATAGAGAGTGGTAGCTCGACCTTACGAGGCAAGCTGAGAGCTAGATTTCTCTAATTTGTGTGTGTGGCATCTTTGCGGCTCGGGTGGCTCAAGGGGAAGAAGAGTAGCCCTAGCGTTGGCTGGGAGGTACCAGTGAGGTCTCAACGATTAGCAAGCAGGAGAGGGACAGAGCGCAAGCGTGGGAAAACCTCTTCGGATTATGCGCCTTCAGTTATGGTACGTGTCTTAGTTTTTCTTTTGAAATTAATTTAAAAAATAAAATGTGAAATGATGCATTGATGAAAATTTTAATGGCTCCCTTAAGCAGGATTGGGTGCATGTGTTCTTAATCTGATATTGAAGATAAGTGTGTATGAATTTTGCTATGTATTTTGTTTATTGAAATTTAATTGAAGTTGTAATGGTTGAGTTGTTTTGTATTTATGTGGGGTATTATCAATATTTTATGGCGTAGAATCTCTACGTTTTCTATTTCTTTTTACCCAGCCAAGGAGATCCCCCTCACGTCCAATCTCTCGCAACCCTGTGTTACTTTCTTTACTAAGCGATTTAACCAAGATTACCCCTGCTTTTCCATTTATTTTTTATATGCTTTTTTCTCTAGCTTAAAACTTCTGCATGTTGAGCACATCGCCCAATGATTTCTCTTCTTAATCCTATGCTTTTGTATTTTTTTTAAACTCTGCATAGTTCGCTGACATCTTCGCCCAGTAAGGGTGTTTTTCCCTGGCATTTTACTTTGCTTCTTCTCGTCTTATTGCAAAGAGAATCCACCCTGCAATTGGAACCCTCCCTGGTCGTCCTTCCCTTGATAGTATATCTAGGCACAGCCTTAGTGTTGCCTCTATTTTTACTGGCATGGGGATTTTGATTTGATCAATACTTACCTCTGCGTTTTTATATCAGCAGACATGTCCCTTATCTGTGCATTTTTTTTAACCTCAACATTTTTTATACTCTTATGCGTTTTCACCTCATCCACTGGTATTTTTCCATGCGTGCACCCTTGCTACCTCTGTGTGTTAGCCTTGGGCTCGTCACATTTCTTTTTATGTTGGCTATCACTTGTGGATCGTGCTTGTTGATCTACTATTTTGTTGTTGTTTCGTTGTGCGTCTCGAGGAGAGATGATTTCATGTTTCAGGTGCCCCAAGCGTGGATTGTGGTGACTCAACCCTTTCCCAACGATCGCCCTCACTGTCGCAGCTTATTCCCTTAGTTTTTATTGTTGCGTATCCTCCCTTCTCTATCAAATGTGATTTAAGGGAAAAAAAATTGTGATTTGGCTTGATAGGCTCAACGCTGCCTTACCTAATTATTCCTTCCCACTCTAACAGATTGGCCGCGTGCCTTGGGATCTCTGGTCTAGAGGGATGCTTCCCAACATAGGTCTGGCTCCCCATTTCTCTATCGTGATTAACATTTTTCCCAACCATTCCATGAAACCTTTACTCCACAAATGAACTCTGTCACCTGTAACGATTCCACCTATCGAACTGATGTGCCTCCACACTTTATTCACGAGCTTGTTCTTCCTTAAAAATACATATAAAAAAAACTAATTTAACTTTAACTGCAGACTCTATTTCCTTGGATAGGAAGGCACACGTTGGCAAGAAGCGCACCCCTTCGGTCACCCCCTCTTAAAATTTACACATTTCCTTCTTGACAAGATGGGGTTGTCCCTTCTTGAAGTCAGTATACCATGCATAGTAAATATTACATGCAGAAGAAATTAGAGGGTGTATCTCAGACACTTAAGCAGTTTCTAGAAATGTGCACCAAATTTTAGGTTGTTAACTACATATTGTTTTTGGTTAGCATTGGCAAGGCTAACCAACCCTAATGACATTTCCTTAAGTAGCTTCTAGAAAAATACCCAAATGTTTGTTGTTGACTTAAAAAAATTTACTTTTCGCTATTAATTTTAATCCACCCCTTTAATTTATCACATAGTTGGTTAGGCATTGGATGAAGTTAAGCAAGAGCCTGAAGGGTATTAATGGCCAAAAGTCATGTATTTTCTATGTCATTCTGAAAAACTACATTTGTTTTATACAAAAGTATAGGTTGTTTATTGTAGCCAATTATACGTTTTTGATACTATGTTAAAATGCCCGAGCACCTTTCTCATGCGTAAAATTATAATTATTGAGACATGTAGCACCTTTATATTATGGAAACCAATCAATTGTTCTACTTCCTAACCACATAAATATTTAGATGAATTTTTAGATGATGTTCAAGGCAATTAAGAAGTTACTATATAGCAAATGTTAATTCTATGTCATTTGCAGTTTGTCTTGTAGACTGCTTGGGCATACCTTGCTAATATTTACAGATTACAGGTTCAATTATGTCTTTTAATACAAGATAATTTCATCATATAAGAATATGTGTAGGTAGGTATGTCTAGGAATGATCTTTAAAAGGCAAGGTGAGTATTACGATCATTATTTCATTAGTTATAAGGTCGATCATTTTATTGTTCTGAAATGATTATTAATATTAAAATATGAATGTTACCTTGTGACGTCTTGAACGTCAATATTTAAGGGATTTAGTGATTTGATTCCTTGCACCTTGGAATAAAATGGTTTGGGTACTCTCGCACAATGGATGACGTGAATGCATGTTCATGTAGATTCATTTGATTCTTGCACGCATGAAAATGAATGTATGGGATGATAGTTTTAGAGGTTCAATTATTTAGTTTATCTAATTAATTATGAATGGCAGTTTTTAACTTAGTTATCTCTTGCACACTAGGAAATTTAAGGTAACAAGTGAATTATTGTTTAATGTTATATTTATCTGCGTGCGCACTTTGAGAGGTCAATATAATGTTTGGTTGTTGTTTTTTTTCTTGCGCCATGATAATTGTATTGTAACGCATGATTGTGGATATTATATTTCTCACTCGCCATGGAAGTTTATGTTACATGTGTTAGTTTATTAGATGCTTTTTATGCCTTGATGATTGTTGATGTTGTTATTTATCCTAGTCATTTATATTCCTTATCTGAGTAAACATTTGTAATTTGCTTCATGCTTCATGATGTGCTAACATGCTATGCTGTTTATGGTTCTGTGTCGTGTGAATTTCATTCATTTGATATCATCAAGTTGTGTCGCGATGACTTTATTGTTGACCTTATTGACCCAATATTTTAAAACAATTTTTTTTTTTATTGATTGTACATTGTATTTGTGTTGTAATGGTCAGGGCCATTACATATGGTATCAGAGCAGGTTCAACCTGCAACTTGGGAACATTACGCTTTCCTCTACATCAACACTTGTTTATAAATTATTGCTAATTAATTGTATTTGTATTCATGCAGGTAATCATGGTTAGAGGACATTGCAGAGGCAGACGACGTGGTTCTAGGGGAGGAGGCGCGACACCTCTAGTAGCATCCACGCATGAGGGGTCTAACCCCCAAGGAGAAGAACAAATCATCAGACATGAAAAAATAGCTCTGGGGGATGTGGTTGGGTTGATGAGGTCCTTTCAGAGGATGTCAGAGGCTCTGATTATCCATTTGGATAGATATGAGGTTAGGGTGTCAACACCCCCTAAGGGTCCACCATGTGCCCCAGCTAGTACTAGTGGTGTTCACCGAGAACCCAATAAGTTCAATTTTCGTGAGTTCTTTGGTGCCACAGACGGTGCAGTCGCCGAGGCATAGTTGGAGAATATGGTGATGTTCTTTTCACTTCGCGACTATACCTCCAACATGAAGGCCTGCATGGCGGTTTTTCAGCTAAAAGGGAGTGCTCTGCTATGGTGGAAGACGCTCCTACCAACACTGAACATGGTCGTCAAGGATGTGTCATGGGAATTGTTCAAGGAGGGGTTTTGAGAGAGGTATATGTTAGAGTAATTCATTGAGTGCCAGCTCAATGAGTTCGATGCCTTGCGACAGGGCGGTCATACGGTGCCTGAGTATGAGGCATGTTTCATGGAGCTACTTCGGTTTGCTTCACATATGAGCATCGAGAAGCTTAAGGTCAACAAGTTCATTTTCATCCTTAATGTCAACATTCGTGCTAAAGTGAGGATTTTAATGCCTCAAATGTTGCACAATGTTGTCCAGAAGGCCCTCATAGCTAAGGAGGAGCTCATCAGTAGGGGTCAGAGCAGGACTCCGACGAGACTGGCGGGACAGGTGAGATCTGGTGTGCAGCAGCATCAAAAACCAACTAGACATCCACTAGGGTATCAAGGCACTCCGAGAGGATCCACATTCACTACACCATGGTGACTGGTGCCTCAGAAACGGACTCCCTATAGAGGACCACAGCACTAGTAGCAGCGTCGACTACAACAACAATAGTTCAGGCATGTTCAGCAGAACAGACCAGGGTTCCAGGACGGTGGGCTGTCAGCTTCTACTTCAAGGACCAGGAGTACTGGATCAAAGACCAGGTGTTGGACATGTGGAGAGCCACATTACTAGTGTGACTGCCTAGTTGAGAGGGCTAAAGCATCCAGATCAGCTGGACCCATTTTCGTAGGAGATTTGGGCAAGGCCCATCAGATTCATGTAGTGTTGAATAACCACTCGGCCGAGCACTAGTCTACTGTGCTCGAGATGTCAGGTACAATCGTTGACCATACCATTATTATTTTGATAAATCCAGGTGCTAAAGAGAGCTTTATTTTTGGTGCAACGCTAAAAAGAATTAAGGTAAAAGCAGTCGAAGAGGACAAGTTTAGATTTTTAGAAATGGATTCGGGGGCCAAACAGAAGGTTGGAGGAAAGGTTACGAGTTGTAGCCTTAACTTGGGAGATTATTTCACAAAGTCCAACCTGTATGTCACGATATTAGGATTTTATGACGTTGTGATCGGTATGGACTGGTTGGAATTTCATGAGGCAATACTCAACTGTAAGACAAAATGGTTGAGTTTCGTCGATGATGAGGGATAGAGACGTGTGATTGTAGGTAGGAACCAAGGAGTTTCTCTGAGGTTCATCTCTTCCCTACAACTTCGGAAGAGTGTGCGCAAGGGATGTAAGCTATATGCGATCCATACATTGAACGAAAAGGGCATGGTGGAAGGACTAGAATACCTTCCGGTAGTACGAGAATTTGAGGATATATTCCCAGAGGAGTTACTAGGGTTTTCTCCTGAGAGGGAATTGGAGTTTACCATCGACCTAAAACCAAGGACTAAACCGATAGCAAGAATGCCTTATCGGATGTCGACCTTGGATTTACAGGCGTTGCAAATGAAACTGAAGGAGTTGTTGGATCTAGGACTTATATGTCTGAGTGTGTCACCATGGGGCGCACCTGTTATTTTCATACAGAATAAGGATGGGTCATGGATAATATGCATTGATTACCGTCAATTGAACAAGGCAACGATCAAGAACCAATATTCGTTGCCAGGGATAGACAATATGTTTGATCAAATGAAGGGCGCGACGATATTTTCGAAGATCGAATTGAGATCAGCGTATCACCAGTTATGGATCAAGGAAGAAGACATTCCTAAGACCGCATTCAAGATAAGCTTTGGACATTATGAGTTTATTCTTTTACTTTTTGGACTGACAAACGCCTCTGGGGTATTTATGAGGTTGATGAACAGGGTGTTCCGCGAATACTTGGACAAGTTTTTTCAAGTATTCATTGACGATATTTTGATATATTCTTGAATGATGGAACAACATGATGAACACTTTCACTTGGTACTACAGTGTCTATGAGAGAAAAAAATTGTTTGTGAAATTATCAAAATGCTTGTTTTATCAATCAAATATTCATTTTTTTAGGGCATGTCATCTCCGATTAAGGTATCATTGTGGATCCAATGAATATCAATGCTATTATGGAATGGCCTGTGCTGACGAATGTCCCAAAAGTGCATAGCTTCATGGGTTTAGAGTGATATTATTGACGGATCGTCGAGGTTTTTTCGAAGATAGCAAATCCGATTATGTAATTACACAAGAAGAAGAAAAAGTTTGTATGGACTCAGAAATGCACGGAAGCATTTCTAAGGCTCAGGGAGATGTTGAAGACAACCTTGATACTAAAGGTCCCTGACATGGATGAGGACTTCTTGGTATGCAGTGACGCATTCAAGGAAGGCTTAGGCATAGTCTTGATGCAAGAAGATGGAGTGATCGCTTACATCTTGAGAAAGTTAAGGAGCCATGAGGAGAACTAGGCGTTGTACGACTTGGAGTTGTTATCCATTTTGTATGCCCTGAGAGTGTGGGGACACTACCTTATTGGAAGAGAATTCAAACTAAAAATGGACCGTTGTGGTTTACAACACATTTTTACGCAAAGTGACTTGAACACGTGACAAAGGCGTTGGTCAAAACTGCTTAGCGAGTACGATTTCGGGATTACCTACATAAAAGGAATAGTGAATAGAGTGGTTGATGTGTTGATTCGAAGACCACACATTTTCGTTGATGCCTCTTCAGACGAATCTACGTGAAAATATTATAACCTTAAAGCGCGACGATGACTGGTATAAAGAGGTTAAGGAATTTATCGGACAAAACACCATGATGGTACCAAAACTTGAGGGATTTATTTTTTACAATGACTGATTAATGAGATATAGTCATCGGATTTACCTACCGCCCAGCGACGAGTTGAGAAGTTTGATCTTAAACAAAAGTCATAGAGTAGTGTACATGGCTCATCCAAGAGTCACAAAGATGCAGGTAGAGCTTAAACCCTTATTCTTCTAGAAAGGAATGAAGGCAGACATAGTCAACTACACGGCGAGATGTCTAGAATGTTATCAAGTGAAGGATGAACATAGACATCCGACAAGATTACTACAACCACAATCTATTCTAGAATTGAAATGAGAGGTCATTTTGATGGATTTCATTGTTGGATTGTCGTTGATGGCAAGGAGGCATGACTCGATTTTTGTGGTAGTTGACGCTCTGATGAAAAGTGCTCATTTTATTCATGTGCATACAACGTATTAGGCACCTGACATAGCTAGAGTTTTCATCAGCGAGATTGTGAGGTTGCATGGTGTGCCTAAGAGGATCATATTTGATCGAGGATTGGTGTTTACAGGATGATTTTGGACTAGTTTCCAAGAGGCCTTGGGAACCCAACTTAACTTTAGTACTGCATACCACCCAGAGACAGATGGGTAGACCGAACAAACGAACCAAATCTTGGAGGACAAGTTGCGTATGTACATGATGGACCAACAAAAGCGTTGGGAAGAGTTCTCACCATTGGTAGAATTTGCATAAAATAATAGTTATCAAAGCACCATTAAGATGGCACCGTTCGAGTTTCTTTAAGGGAGACCATGTCAGATGCCTTTGAGTTGGGATCAACTTGAGGATAGGATCCTGGTAGGAATAGAAGTGATCCAAGAAATGGAAGATCAAATGGAAACCAGAAGACAAAGGAATAAGGAAGCACAGGATCGACAAAAGATTTATTCCGATGCACATTGTGTCGACCATAGTTACGAAGTTGGCAATCGAGTCTTCTTGCGGGTGAAACCGCACAAGAGTTCCATCAAGTTTGGAAAGGGTGATAAACTCTCTCCTAGGTTCATGGGACATTTTGAGGTTGTGGAAAGCAAGGGGCCCGTGGCCTAATGACTAACCTTGCCTGATTCTTTGAGGAATATGCATGGTGTTTTTCACGTATTTGTTTTGAGACATTATGTTAGTGATCCTACAGATGTGATTGACATGAGTTCCTTGCAGGTATCAGATGAGGGTGCGCTCACAGTGAAGCCAATCCACATTATAGACCGTCTCATTAAAAAACTACGATGTCTAACAATCATACAGGTCAAGGTCCAGTGGGAGAATTATAGTCTGCACTCGGCTACTTAAGAGGACGCATATGATATGCATCAACAGTTTCCATTTTTGTTTGATAGCTAGACATTTAGATATTGTTAGATACTTTATTTCTGCACTTATATACTATGAAACTTCAGTAATAAGTTTAAAACAAGAGGGGGTGTATGTAACATCCTAGTCTTGTGCACTTATGATGTGAGTTATTCTTTGAGGACACTTGCATCCAACTGATCCGATTCATTATATGATTAATTGTTTCGCTTATGGATTATGATGATGTTGTGGATATGATGTTATATTATTTCATTATATTGTATCGACAGGTGCTATTGACTGGTTTCTCCTGCGTGTGCAAGACTCTGGACCAATTGAGGATGTCGATGACATCACTAGACCTCCTTGGAATCTGGATCAAGTCAGGGAGTGGATTGTTTATGGTTTGCGTATTTCTGTTATTGCATATGTGGCATATGATTGATATATTATGATGTTGATTTTGGATCATTGACATGTTACATTGATGGATGCAGGATGATGATAGCTTGCTAATCAAAATCACATTTGGATTAAAGGGGTCACACAAGAGAACTAGATATATTGAAGGAGGGGTGCGGAAACATCCCTGCCACAACCTACTAGCACTCTTGTCATGGCTCGAACTGTAGGTTAACGATTGCCTAGTTCGAGAGATCCATGATGCCATGGAGACAGACTGAGACATTCGCTCACAAACATTCTAAGGGGCACACAATAGGCAAGGTTCTTATTCCTTAGAGGCCCTTAGTGTCCCACATAGTCACCTGACATAGTATTGAGTCCAAGGGGGGTACGTCTACCAAAATCAGTCAAAATGTGAGTGTCACTCTTGGAGCACGTAGTGCGTCTTGAAGGGCGCATCGCATAAATGAAACACGAATGAAAGCGAGTGGAACCCTTGGAGCACGTAGTGCATCTTGAAGGGCACGTCGTGGTTTTAACACTGGTGAGTCAATGAACCTAGGTTCCGAGAAAACAATATCTCATTTTGACCTGGTCAACCTTAAGATAATCGTTGCATGAGTAAAGTTTAAAAATTATAAAATTTCCCTTAAAAACAATTTTACTAATCCTAATTGAATTTAAATCCTAGGTCTATGTAGGACATGAGAACTAAAAATTAATTAAGCAAGTAATAAAGGGGGGATGAAGAAAATGGGGGTGCAAAAAATTAAATTTAAAAATTAATGGAGGATTAAATTATTTAAATTATTAATTGTTGGCTAAGTTCAACTTGCTAATTTAGAACTTAGACCAAAAAGGGGAAACTTAATTACAAAAGGAATGTGGAACATAGAAGGGAATCTAGTTTAGAAAACTTTCCAAATTCAAACTCAACTAAGCTTTAAGAAAAGAGTCAGTCATTAAGGGAATGGGAAGGAATAAAGGGACATCGAGGAGTGTTTTTTGGAACTCTTTTAGGTGGGTGAGGGAAATTGGCAATTTAAATTAATTAATTAAATAAATTTCTGGTGCAACTAAGGGATCAGGTGACAAGTGTATGGGGGAGAATTTTCCTAATAATAAATTTAATAAAAGGAATTTAATGTGTGTTTTTGCAACAAGTCACTAAGAAAACTCTATAAAGGAAATGGAAGAGGAGGGGAATGGATCACGTCTTGTATGCATAAGGTTATGCTGCTGGATTTTACTCTTGATTGATTTTTCTTGTGGGAGTTGGGATACCCAACTCAGATAGAGAGTGGTAGCTCAACCTTGCGAGGTGAGATGGGAGATAGCTTTATTTGGTTTGTGTGTGTGGCCCCTTTGTGGCTCAGGGGGTTCAGGGGGAAGAAGAGTACCCCCAATGTTGGCTGGGAGGTATCGGTGAGGTCTCAATGGTTAGAAAGAAGGAGCGGGACAGAGCACAAGCGTAGGACAACCACTTCATATTTTGTGCCTTCAATTATGGTACGCGTGTTAGTTTTTCTTTTGAAATTAGTTTTAAAAAACCATATTTGAATTTATGTGTTGATGAAAATTTTAATGGCTCTCTGAAGCGGGATTCGGTGCACGTGTTCTTGATATGATATTGAAGAGAAGTGTGAATGAATTTTTCTATGTATTTTGTTTATTGAAATTTAATTGAAGTTGCAATGGTTGAGATGTTTTGTATTTATGTGGGGTATTATCAATGTTTAATGGCGTAGAATCTCTACTTTTTCTGGGTTTTTTTTCCCAGCCAAGGAGATCCCGCTTGCGTCCAATCTCTCACAACCCTGCCTTAATTTATTTACTCTGTGATTTAACCAAGATTACCCTTGCATTTCCATTTTTTTTCCTGGGCATTTTTCTCCATCTTAAAACTTTTGTGTGTTGAGCACACCGCCCAATGATTTCTCTCCTTAAGCCTATGTGCTTGCATTTTTATTAAACTTTGCGTAGTTGGCTGACATCTTCACCCAGTAAGGGTGTTTTTCCTTGGCGTTTTCCTATGCTTCATCTCAGCTTATTGAAAAGAGAATTCTCCCTGCAATTGGACCCGTCCCTGGTCGTCCTTCCCTTGACAGTATATCTAGGCATAGCCTTAGTGTTGCATCTGTGTTTATTGGCATGAGGATTTCAATTTGATCAATAATTACCCCTAAATTTTTATATTAGCAGACGTGTCCCTTATGTGTGTGTTTTATATAACCTCAACAATTGTTATATTCTTATGCATTTTAACCTCAGCCACTGGTATTTTTCCATGCATGCACCCTTGCTACCTTTGTGCGTTAGCCTTGGGCTCGACGCATTTTGTTTTCTATTCAAGGGCCGAACCATTTCCCATAGAGTTCCCATTGGTCGGCTATCACTTGTGGATCATGCTTTTTTATCTACTATTTCATTGTTTTTTGGTTGTGTGTCTCGAGGAGAGATGATGCCACGTTTTGGGTGCCCCAGGTATGGATTGTTGTGACTAACCCCTTGCCCAACGATCACCCTCCCCATCGTAGCCTCTTCCCTTAGTTTTTATTGTTGTGTATCCTCCCTTCTCTATCAACTGTGATTTAGGGGGAAAATCCATGTGATTTGGATTGATAGGCTTGATGTTGCCTTACCTAAATATGCCTTCCCACTCTGACAGATTGGTTGTGTGCCTTGGGATCTCGGGTCTAGAGGGGACGATGCCCAACGCAGGTCTGTCTCCCCATTTTTCTATAGTGATTAAAAATTTTCCCAGCCGTTCCACGGAACCTTTACTCCGCCAATGAACTCTGTCACCTATAACTCACGATTCCACTTGTCAAACTGATGCATCTCCACACTTTATTCACGATCTTGTTCTTCCTTAAATAAATAAATAATAATAATTGAAATTTATCCGCAGACTCTATTTCCTTGGACAAGAAGGCATGCGTTGGAAAGAAGCACACTCCTTCTGTCACCCCCTCTTAAAATTTAAACACCGCCTTCTTGAAAAGATGGTGCTATCCCTTATTGAAGTCAGTCTACCATGCATAGTAAATATTGCATGCAGAAGAAATCAGAGGGTGTGTCTTAGACGCTTAAGAATTTTCTAGAAATGTGCACCAAATTTTAGGTTGTTAACTGCATTTTGTTTTGGGTAGCATTGGTAAGGCTGACCAACCCTGATGACATTTCCTTAAGTAGCTTCTAGAAAACTACCCCAATGTTTGTTGTTGGCTTAAAAAAATTTACTTTTCTCTATTAAGTTTAATCTACCCCTTTAATTTATCACATAGTTGGTTAGGCATTGGATGAAGTTAAGCGAGAGCATGTAGGGTATTAATGGACAAAAATTATGTATTTTCTATGTCATTCTGAAAAATCTACATTGGTTTTTATAAAAAAGTATAGGTTGTTTATTGTAGCCAATTATAAGTTTTTGATACTGGGTTAATATGTCTGAGCACCTTTCTCATGCCTAAAATTATAATTATTGATACATGTAGCACCTTTATATTCTAGAAACCAATCAATTGTTCTACTTCCTAACCACATAAATAGTTAGATAAATTTTTAGATGATGTTCAAGGCAATTAAGAAGTTACTATCTAGCAAAGGCTAATGGTATGTCATTTGTAGTTTGGCTTGTAGACTGCTTGGACATACCTTTCTAATATTTACATATTGTAGGTTCAATTATGTCTTTTAATACAAGATAATTTCACCATATAAGAATATGTGTAGGTAGGTATGTCTAGGAATGATCTTTAAAAGGCAAGGTGAGTATTATGATCATTATTTAATTAGTTATAAGATCGATCATTTTATTGTTCTGAAATGATTATTAATATTAAAATATGAATGTTACCTTGTGATGTCTCGGACGTCAATATTTAAGGGATTTAGTGATTTGATTCCTTCTGCCTTGGAATAAAAGGGCTTGGGTACTCTCGTTCAATGGATGACATGAATGTATGGGATGATAGTTTTAGAGGTTCAATTATTTAGTTTATCTAATTAATTATGAATGACATTTTTTAACTTAGTGATATCTTGTGCACTAGGAAAGTTAAGGTAATGAGTGAAGTATTGTTTAATGTTAGATTTCTCTATGTGCGTTCGTTGAGATGTTAATCCATTTACAGTCTGCTTGACATTCTTTGAGTTTCTTTTAGCCATATTTTCTTTGTTTGGTTTTGAAGGATTAGTCTCTTGCTTTGAGTGTCTTTCAATTACAAAGCATGTGTTTTCTTTAGAATTGTTTAGGGAAAGATCATATTTCTCCTGAATAGTTCGCTTTAAAAGAAAACTTTTAGTTTGGGTTTCTTTGTTTTAACAAAGTTCATTATTTCTTTTAGTGAAATTTTTGAAACGGAAAGATTTAATTTCTTGCTTTATATTAGATTGGGGGAATCCTTACATTTGAAGTAGCGAAATTGCATGATTCTTGGCATTTTTTGATCTTAAATTATGAATCGTGCATTGGTGTACAATACCTTTTTCTCATTTCTTGAGAATCTTGATATTAATGAGTTTAATATATTTTGAGACATTGTGTATATGGAATGATAAATGTTTTCTCCTTCTCATAGCATAGCTTTCATCGAAATGAAAAGATTGCATCTTCATCTCTTTGCATAACATTCGAGTCGATCAAAACACCATATTGTCCATGCCATTTTCCTCTTGAGTAACAACAACCATAAAATAAAGCACTTACAAAAATTGATTAGACATTTTTATATTTTCTGGTAGCAAACCTACATTAGATTAGTTGTAGGGATTTGGAATAGGTGTGAAAGATAACTTTCCAAAGCTGCAAACAAACATAGTATCTTGTGATAGGGAGATTTAAATCCATTTGCAACATTTTGTCCTGGGAAGCCCTTCTAACACAAGGGTCAATCACGAGGTCACATTGATACTGGCAGAGTTACTCACCCTGCTTTGTTGGTATTGGTGTAGAGATTGCACGTATTATGGGGGTCACTTGAGAGGTATACCCACAATTATGAGTGGAATCCTTTTGAGTTGATTTCGGGCTAGATACCCTGCCTTTGCACGTGGATCGGACTGTCGACTATTTCCCCAGGAATCACTGTAGTAATTGGTAACCTTAGTGGCCTATCACTCTAGGTTATTTACACAAGGTTACTGTGGAGGGGCAAGTCTTCACGGTACTTGGAATTGACATTGGCCAAACTCACTCAGTCTCCTTGGAGGGTATACCCATAATTATGTGTGGGAGCTTGCACCAAGGCATAAGTCCATTAAGCAGGTCGTCAACGTAACTTTTCCACCCGCTCTCTCTCATCCCCTTCTTACTTTGTTCCCACGACGTTGGATTTCATCACCAACTAGTGCGTTAATTGTGAGAAGGTTTTGTTTGCTTGCTTGCTTACTAGATTTTTAGCTCGTGTTGTTTGTTTTCCCTAGAAGACTCTAGGTTGGATCTTTTTTTTAATGGCGTCAGTTCCCGAAATGGCCAATGAAGGAACCCCTGCTACAGGGGAACCTTTTGTTTTTCCTTTTTATGGAAACATTGGACCTCCTCACATCGCTACTTTGAGCCTTCAGGGTCTCACAATTGGATTACCAGTATGGTTGTTTTCCACTCAGGTAATCCTGAATGTAGTTAGTGCTTCAGTCACAAGCACTTCCCCCCAAAAGCATAAACCTCATGTTGATCCTTCACCATCTTCACTAGTAAGTTCTTCTTCTCCTTCTTCGCTTGCAAGGTCACCTTCTGTTTCATCTTCTTCGCCAAGTGAAACTTCTGAAGCTAGTAACTTGGTGAAGAAGAAGAAGAAAGATAAACAAGGGTCAAAACCTCCAACCACTGCTAAACATGTTGGAAAAAAACCAGTTACTGTTAATCGTGCTGGGAGTGTTGATGATGTCAAGATCACCCAAACAACCCGTAAGCCCAAGTACCCATACAGGATTTGTAAGGGTAGCCATCTTCTTAAGGATTTCCCTGGTCTATCCAAGGTTATAGAAGCATGGTCTACACACCATCACCAACCCATGTCGTTATCCTCTGAACAATGTGCTGATGACCCCCCGTCAACTAGTCATGATACGGTTGGGAAGAAGAAAAGTAGAGTCAAGTTCCCATGTATGTTATGCAAAGGGAGTCATCTCACTCACCTTTGTTCTCGTATGGACGAAGCCTCAAAATTACTGGAAAACATGACTGTTTCATAGCCTCAACTTTCAGCTGCTTATCGCAAGCTTTCTCTCAACCCACCTGTAATTGATGGAATGATCAATCCAGTTCCCCCGTCAGTCAGTCTGGTTGATCAAGTGGTCAATCTAGTCACGTCTTTGGTTGAACCAGTAGACCAAGTGGTCGATCCGATCCCATCCTTGGTCGATCCCACTCTCCCTTTAGAGAGTGAAATCGAAGTGGTTGATTTGATCCCATCGTCGGTCGATCCCACTCTCCCATTTGAGGGTGAAACCCAAGCAGTTGATCTGTTTCCACCTGTCGACCCCATTCTCCCCTTGGAGAATTAAATCCAAGTGGTCGATCTGATCTCTCCATCGGTCGATCCTATTCTCCCGCTACAGAGTAAACCCGATACTACCCATGTTTTTCTCGTTGATACATAATCTACCATGCTGGGGGCTATTCCTCCTTCTCCCGTGGAACCCCCTCCAAGTTATGAGGCCATCCATTTTGATTGGGGTGTGCTAATTGGACCTTGTATTCCCTCTTACATTCCTTTCCAGATTACAGTACAGGTTTTTGGTCGGGACAAACCTCAGACATTGATAGACGAAAGTTCGTCAGTTAGTATATTGTCCTCTATTGCTTGGCAAGCTTTGGGTTATCCTCCACTTGCGCCAGTTACGCAGAATCCGTTATCTTTTACCAGAAGAAATAGTCAACCTGTAGGGACCCTTCCTCAGTTTCCTATAACTTTGGGAGGGAAAAATGTCTTTATTGACGTCATGGTAATCCAAGACCCCTTGGATTTTGCTTTACTCCTTGGGTGAATTTATGTCTATGCCATGAAAGCTATTGTGTCTACTCTTTTTCGTGTGATATCTTTCCCTCACGATGGACAGGTTGTGACTGTTGATCAACTTTCATTCATTGACCCCGCCTGGACTGCCTTCCTGAATGGTTCTTATATGCATACGGTATCGCCCCTACCACAGGTCAATTATGTGGCATTGTCTCCCATGGCTTCAACTTCTGATGACCTAGATCTAGTAGTTGACATGGTGATCTATTCGATAGGGTTGTTAGAGCCTGATCTCTTTACTCCTGTCGCAACCCTCGACATGGTGTCCTTCCAGAGTGTGTTTCTTCCTTCCAGTGAAGACCTCTTGGAATCCATGACCAAGTTTTATCCCTTGACATGGTGTCCTTCCGGAGCATTATCCTCTTGGAATCCATGATCAAGAAAAAAGGTCGAGGATAGTTTTTTCATCTCTATGGCAACCTCGTTTAAAAATGAAACAGAGGTCTATGAGCATGATTTTATGATTTCAATCTCATTAAAAAATGAAACCGAACTTGAGCATTGTTTTCTGATTTCGAGCTCATTAAAAAATGAAACCAATGACGAGGATAGTATTTGCGTCTCTGAGGAAACCTCGTTAAAAAATGAAACAGAGGCCTACAGATTGAACCTGGATTCTCGAGCATAGTTCTTATCCTATGTCAAGCTCATTTAAAAATGAAATAACTTTCCCCTCTCTATTTGGGTCAAGTCCTACATATAGTATTTGAAGCTTCATTTCATTCTCCTTCGTAGTTGGATGAAACGAAGCTTGGGGGGCAATACTTTCAGCCTTTAGACTTCATGCTGAAGTAGAGCCGCTAGTTTCTTAAGCTGGGGGCTAAGTAACAACCATCCATGTTTTATGCGTTGAGAAGTCCAAGCATAGTTTTCTATGGTTCAAGCTTGTGTAAAAATGAAACCACTTACCTCAAGCATAGTTTCCTCTGGTTCAAGCTTGTGTAAAAATGAAACCAGGTCCAAGCATAGTTTTGTTTAGTTTTTGATCTTGTGTAAAAATAAAATCTATCCCAAGCATAGTTTTGTTTTGTTTTAAAG
>SNQJ01S0001254.1:83472-137721 GCA_010110895.2 Picea sitchensis
TCTCTTTTTTGGTCTCATCAGACTACTTTACGAAAAAGGAACTGAGAGAGTTCTCTTTAAGTGTTTTTTAGACTCTATAAACATGAAAAACCCCTGAGTTTTCTTTCTTTGGACTCATAAAACAAACATTGAAAGGCCCATATAGGACCGAACCACTCCTTCCTAGGGTTTGTTAAACATACTCCGAGGGACTCGTCCGAAGGATGAGATTACATCAACAAGCATATGTTATCCTCCTTAAGCTTGTGTAAAAATAAAGAGGTACTTGCCAGAAATGGTGGGGGGAAATTTGGGAAAGAAATGTATCTAAAACTGTACTTGATGGAAGAGTCGCTTTTGAACATGACACCCTTTCACTCTCCTTGTGTCTAGGTTGGAAAATCCACTCGTCTCTTGATCATACTCCTTTATAAGATTACAAATTGGTATGTGATCCCTATTGTTGAGTCAGTGTTTCCAAGACAGTTGTTGTGTCGTCAATATGTTCAAAAAGATGTCCAACCCGAAAAGCCTTCTATTGTGTCGGCCATTTCTGTAGTCCTTAAAACCTTTTATTGCGTCGGCCATCCTTGAGTCAGTCCTGAATCACTTGTTACTCTGATCTACATTAAATCTTGTTACTTGTTTCGTGTCATTGATGGGGGATACATTAAGGCCTTCCTGTGATGAGTCTTTTCCTATCGACTTCAACTCATTATCCAGGAATTAGACTTAGAAACTAATTGGTACCTTGGAACTCGCATGCCTCAATGGCAATTTTCCTCGCTTTCGACAGTGGGTTTTCATTATTGACCTCTGATCGGGAGATTCCGCCGAGTGTTTGACTTCAACTTATTAATTTGCATTCGTTGGATTGTACTAGAGTACCTTGGGAGTCATTGACATTAATGGTGATTTCCCTCACACTTGTTAATAGTTCTCATCATTGACCGGTAATCAAGTGGTTTCTACCATGTTCAACTTCAGCACATGTATTCACATGGTTAGATTCGTACTATAGAGTGGTGGAGATGAAGACCCTGAATCTTTTCTCACGGATTCAATTTGCGTTGGAGTATATTCAGTTTGTACTGTTGCATAGATCCACATTGTATGTCTCGTGGCTATGTTCAAATTTGAAACTTTAACACATAGTTCCACAGTGTATTTTTGGTGGCTATGTTCAGATTTGAGTCATATCGGCATGGATCCACAGTGTATGTTTGGTGGCCATGACCTTGTCTTACTTGACATGGATCTTTGCATGTCGGCATTCATGCTCTGAGTCATTTGTATTCAGAGTATGGGAATGTCTACCTCAGTGATGATATATTATTGTATTGTATTTCCTTGTTTGTTGGCAGTTTTCCAATCGACTGCTCCTTCTTCCCTACACACACTCGACAAAGTATTTCAGCTATCACTCTATTCTAACTTCATACTTTGGGGGGCTCTCTGTTGTACATTATTTTCATCATCCCTATGATCGTTAATGATGTAAACCTATTTGTTTCCTTCAGAGGGGTCAGTGGCCTGAGTTCCTGAAGAAAGAAGAGAGAAGAACTTTTCCTGAGAAAAGAAGTTGCATTTTCCTTTATAAAAACCCTATAAAAAAGGAAGTTCCAGGCTGCATTATAGCTAGGGTGCGAGAATTCCTGATTCTCGCAGGCTGCATCATAGCTAGGTCACAAGGAGTTTGCATTCTTCTCTATAGGTAGGGTGCAAGAATGCTTACATGTGGGAAAAACAAGCGTTTTCTCGAATGTTCTAGAAGGAGAAACTTCCATGGTGAGGTGGCATCTGAATGGTTTGGATCTTACTCACTTTCATGATTTAGTGGGATCATCCTAACCTCCTCAACTTATCCTCTTCATCTTATAAAAGGAGAGGAGCTCTCATGGAGAAGGACTAAGTTGGACTTGGCTTGGAATTGTTAGCTTGGTTAGAGTGGCTTTGAGATTTGCTTTGTCAAGATAGATTGTGAGTAGCTATCAGATCCATGGTCTCAAAATCCTTGGAGCAAGAAGTGTGTGGGGAACAAAGGACAATTGAAAGGGGCCTTACAACATCAAGTCCATGGTTGTAATCTCTCTTTCACATTTAATATGATACAGTAATACGATTATTTCCTATAAAACTTGTTGTATTTTATTGTATGATTCCTTGATCACATACATAAGTTTATATTGAATTTATGCTATTACTATCACTTTGGTTGGTTGCATTCTTTTGCAGGTTCATCATTGTATGAGTGTTGGAATGGAGCTAGTATGGTGATGACGAGAGGAAGCGGCATTCAAACGGTATGTCACATATCCCTCTTTAGTTAGTAAATTCAATATATAAAACTTAAGGAAAGCATCATGTTCTGGTGTGTTTTGTTCTAGATCTAGGTGGATCTAGGGAGATCAGTTAGTGTCTGCACCTATCAATTTATCCAATAACAATACTGTCTTCTTAGTTTACATGATTTTATTTTTTCTCGTCTGGATGTAATATCTCTAATCTATGGATTCCTGAGGCAGTAGAGGATCTATTTTCATCATGTCCATCTTTCATGGTTCATCAGACATTTTCAGTTTTTCTTTTCTGGATGAAATCTCTCTGATCTATGGATTCCTAACGCGATAGAGGAAGGTCCCTTTGTTTGGAAGACGAACGAATGAGATATGTTCGAGAAGAGCCAAGGTCTGTTGTGACCTTTTGATATGGGAAATAGTGCAGGAGTTAACCCCTTGAGTCCTTCGGACCTCGCGATTTTTCCGAATTGAGCGAGTTCGTCATAAGGGAGGTAAAATCCCCGAAGTCTCGAAGTTAATCTGGGCTTTATATATGAGGATGCCTAGGATCCATCCCAACCGTCAGATCTATGAGGTAGTCAGTTTGACGTTGACCACTTTGGGAGAATAGAGGCTTAGTAATGCCAAAACTCTCGAAGAATGAAGTAGTGAAGTAATGTGGATCATGGATCTATGGATCCTTCAGGACCCCTCTCAATTTTTCGATCGAGGGAATGTGGGTATTACATCGAGAGTACGTGGGGACCCATGTGTCGAGTGACGGTGATGCCAAGTGTCCCACCCGGAGTGGCACACACTAGGGTATTAAGAGGCGATTAGCCGTGATTTCCTTTGGAAATCCACAAAGCAACGGAGTCCGTCTGTACCGTCGATCTGATAGAGAGGATACGTGGTGGAAATTCGTTGACTTTGGGTGAAATCACTCCGAGAGAAAGCGACTGGGGAGAGGTTGAAACTCTCGAAGCCCGAAGAGCCGAGGTAATTTATAGTCGTCGATCTCCGAGAGACACACATCAGCAGATCACATACTTCGGAAGAGGGGATAAAGAAACACGGAGTAGAGGGACGCCCAAAGCAGATCCCCACCGTCGAATGAGAGGGGCGTGTGGTGCACGATCCTTAACATCGAAAGAAAACACTCAGGGATAAAAGGTGGTGTGAGCATCTGGGAGTCCCGAACGCTGAAGTCCCGAAATGGATCTGAGTTGTTGATTTAGATGGATGCATGGCGCCTGATCTGGAACTTCGGGTATGGAGTACTTCGGAGGAAAATGAATTGGAGTGCTCGAAACTCCCGAACGTCGAAGTCCCGAAGGAGATCATAACCGTTGATCATGAGGGATGCGTGCCCCTCGATCTATAACTCCAGGTACGAATTACTTCATAGGAAAAGGTGTAGGAATGTTTGAAACTCCCGAACACCAAAGTCCCGAAGTAAATCAGGGTCGTAGAAATCCTTGAGGACACACGACATCGAATCATGAACTTCAGAGGTTTTCTACTCCGGAGGATTCACGTGGTGGTCGTCTTGATGCCTGTTGTCTTGGCGTCTGGTCATATCCCGTGGTCATACGCAAGTATAGGGGGATCAAAGAACCCAAAGAACTTGGGAGAGGATATCTGGCAGCTTTGAGCTCGTTTCGGAGCATGGAGATCGTGGTTGGAAAGCTCTGGAACAACATAATGGAGTAGAGACCTTGAATGAGGTTATGATTCTCTTAAGAAGAGGAAAAATTTGAGTCCCCGCCGTGGGTGTGTTACAATTACACATATAAACACTGCAAATGCATGTGAGATATACATTATAGAAGAAAAGACAAATTTTTAAATGGAGGAAAATTTAAATGGAGGGCTAGGATTAGCCCATGAAATTGGATGGACAACACCTGAGCAACGATTTTCTGAAGGTCATAACTCAAGATCTAAAAGTCAGATTTGGACAAACTATGCCTAGTTGGAAATATAATTCGATGAGGAACACTATGGAACAAGTTTCAATAGTTGAAATTGGCTATGATGCTCTCATAAATTGTAAGAACAGTTGTAATGTCACCTTGACCACTTTTTTTTTTAATCTAACAGTATAATTACTATTATTATTTACTTAATTCTTCGTTCACTAATTGAAATGTTGATATCAATATATAAACGACATGATGAATCATGAAAGGTAAAAAGAAAATTTGAAGGAGTTTCTTTCCAAGAATCAATTTTTCTGATTAAGTCTATTGAGATCTTTGTTGAACATCCCAATAAGAACATCATTTAATATCAATTATTAATACACAACTTTTATTTTCATTATGTCTTAAGTATTCAATGTCATAACTGATTTCATAAATACTTTTGTGGGGATTTATTAAAGACTCAAAAAGGATCTATCAATATTTCTATCCCATCTGATACTTGCTTAACTTCTCCTGAAACTCAACTCTTATTATCTTTTGGTTGAACATATTGAATTTACGTCTAACTTGGTATTAACTGTTAAAAGGGATATCTCTTATTAAAANATAGATAATCCATTTAGAAATGGAAATTATTTTTAATTAAAGAAACTATAATACAAACTATATATTCCCTTCAATTTAACAAAGTATCAATTCTTATGTGCATGGAAGCTTTACCTATGGCTCGTCCTTGGTTACAACATAGTGGTTGTATCTCTATTGAGATAGAACTCACACAATACTCTTACTATGAAGTTGTAACTCCATTTTTCTACAATCTTAACTTAGCTTACCCATCCTCCAATTCATAGACTTCGATTCCATACTATTCCAACTCAGAGTGTACCATGTCATGTTGGGATTGTTTGACACATTGAAGGTGTCATTACTCTTACCGAAAGAGTTTCACCTAACGTCATACTCAAGCTCTAATGAAATGGTTTTGCGCCTTCCCTCTCATTCCATTGTGGTGTGAGGAAAACCCTTAAACTATCGCATGTTTATAGTGGTAGGGTTTCGACCCACTGGTTCATTTTGTTATGACAAAGTTTTGGTGGATTTTGATGCATAATCTTGAGGTAGCCAATTTGGTTTTTGTGTTAATTATATAATTTTGTAAGCTCATTGTTTAACCAAATCTTTTGTTTGTTTATACTTTTACCTGACTATTCCAACTAACAAATTCTTCTTGTTACAGGTTGTGTAAGATTTCTGGCTCAAGGCCATTTGTCAAGAATTTCAATGGCTAGCCTGCACGCTTCTAAGTAAGAGTAATAATAATTATTCAAGGTAATTATGTAGGATATTCAAATATTATTTTTGGGTTTCTCATTATGCTCACTTAGTGAAGAATTGTTGTTTTCACAGGGAAACACTTCGTGGTTTAATAAGAGTCTTTTGAAAAGAAATACTAAGATCTCAAAGGAAATTTAATGGTCGCTCCATATCAAAATAACAAAGGAAATGTAATGGTTCTGATAGGATTTTCATTGGGTGTCTTCCCTGGAACTATGTTTGTGTCGTTGAAAGATAAGGTAATGAAATTTACACTCTCGATTTTTCTCTTATAGTGTATATTATTTAACACCACTACGAAAATAACCCTTCCACTATCATTTTCAGGGTGGTCCATGCCAGCATAGTGTGTTCCCCCTCTCATTTCTGAGCATACTCTGGTAACCCAAAATGGTATCTATCTCAAAGAAGCAAGGTTAAGTATGCATACTCTTGGGCCAAGTACAATGATTTGACTTCTGTTTTTCTTGTTATCATAGATTATTTTAGGGGATAAATTTTGTAAATGGGATAATTTTCCATGGTTTTTCCCAAAACAATATTTGCTAATTTCCATTTTTTCTAAAAGCAATTCGCCCATATTCCATAGAATAAAATTATTTTATCTTACAAATCGCCAAAATTCTATAGAAATTGTATAAAATCTTAGAAATTTGAATATTTTTACAAAACTAACGCCAAACATTTTACAGTTTTCATATTAAGGACTAGTAAGATTAGCCCATGTTTCTACATTTTAATATGAATTTCCATCCTTAAAATTATCCATGCTAGTTATACCCCATCGAGTTCAACCTCTCTATTAGTTATATAGATAACATATTTTTTTGGGATTATAAAATGTATAAATCGTACCTAATATCAACATTTAAATATCAAGTTATTCATAATATCAACATTTAAATATCAAGTTATTCATATGTAAATTTGTTTTATTCAAACCCTTGGCGTATTAATTTATCTCTTTCTCTTACTATAAGACTTCCTTAATTTCGAGACTTGAAGTTTGTTATGGCGTAGTTTCCATTGGTTACAAAGGGTCTAGGTCGTATGACCAACTCTCTTCTATTATTTTTAAGGGTTTAACAAATCGTACCCATAACTCATAGGGTCAACGACTCAACGCATAGTTAACATAAGTATAAATTGTTATGACTTGAATATGTTAGCAATGCATGGCTTCTTTGTTTAAATTTTGAATGGTCTCTTTGCTATTTATTATGTATATTTATATATATATATAAAGAAATTGTATAAACCCTTAATCTTTAATTTAATAACCATAATATACATTTATGGATAAGGGTTTGTTTAGCTAAACCCTATATTCAACATTTTCTCTTATGGGTTTTTCTCCTTGAAACATTCTTATCATTTCCTGTAAAATACATGTAAAATAGATAGAAATAGTTCTTTGGTTCATGGACATTGTCAAAGTAACCAATGTAACATGTTTTCTTGTTTGCATAAGTATACAAATTTCTCAATAACTTATTTTTCTCTTTTTCCTTGAATTATATAGAAGTAAATTAACAAATACAACATCATATATTTCATTTTGTATTAATTTTAAGGAAAGATAAATAATATTTATTTTTCTCGGTAAAAATATTCTATTGATATTTTGTAATCAGAGAAATTATCTCTGTATATCTAATTCATTTTATCAGTCTAGCTATATTTTCTTGTAACACTTGCTACTAAGATAAATGCAATATTCTTTTTAACATAAATATTGAGTTAACAATTTAATATTCTCTACTATTAAATAATGTAGAACTAAATAATGAAAATATAAAGATAAATGCAATATTCTTTTTAACATAAATATTGAGTTAACAATTTAATATTCTCTACTATTAAATAATGTAGAACTAAATAATGAAAATATAAAGACTGTAGACTGCATAATTCCAGTTATACTCCAAAGTATTTATTACTACAAACTTAGTAAAACTTAATAAAAAATAAGAGCTAGTATTGATCTAAAAATAAATGAAAGTGATAGAAATATAATAACAAAAATATAAGAGACATGTATGAGATTTCCTCAAGACTAGAAACAAAGTGATTAGAGAACCAGATCCTCCCAACCATAGACCAAAAAAAACTAATATCACTTGATCCTATCACCCCCAAGCCTAAATATTTATTCCATAGGGATTGGAAATTTCAATAACCTTCTCCAAAGAAATAAGAAATTGACTATTTCTCATAACCATCAAACTCAAATATTCATCACAAGTACTCAATAGCATCATGCCTCCTCTATACTTGTCTTTCCTTATCTCACCAAGGAGAATAATATCTTGCCTAGGTCTTTTTCCATGTTAGCCTCACTCCTAACTCTAGGGAATAATTTTGGCCTAACTTTGTGCTATCTTGTTCCCTCACATCCCACATCTTTGGGAGTAGATTTACACTTGTCATCATGGACACAATTTACTCTAGTGGCGTTTATCCCTTTTCACTCTCCAATGAAATAAATATTTACTCTTTTTATAACTAGATTCTCTAATCACTTTGGCTCTAGTTTAAATAAAATAATTTAAAAATAATATTTGCGGAAATATTCATCACCATCAATGTTTATCATGATAAAATTTTATCATAAGCCTTTTTCTCAAAACTCCCTCAACATAAATAATCAAAATTAAAATATTCAAATATTCATAAATGGAGGGACACTACATCCTTCCCCCCTTGAAGTGAACATCATCCTCGGTGTTCCAACCTGGGCATATCAGCTCTAGAACAATAATGGATAAGCATTCCTCATGGATTCTTTAACTTGAGTGATGGCTCTATTATGTAGCATAGTTTCCTTCTTGTCGAGAATCCATAGTTGTTCCAGCTGGAACTCACCTTCTGGTTCCACCTCGATCACCTTCCAATTAATTATATGAGTTACATCATGCACATATTTCTTTAACAAGGAAACATGAAAAAAATTGTGTACTTTTAGATTGGATGGTAACGCAAGTTGATAGGCCATTGGCCCAACTCTGGAAAGCACTTCAAAAGGGCCTCAATACCATGGTGACAACTTGAAACTCTTTCACAATTTGAAAGAATTGTTTTGGGTATTAACTTTTAGATAAAAATGATCTCTTGTATTGAATTTTGTATGTGTTCTTTTCAAATCTGCAAAACTCTTTTGTCTGTCCTTCACATTTTTCAAAATCTACTTTTCTTTTGTTAGACACACCAATCACACTGAGAGGGGAGGTGAATCAGTGTGAGGTATATTTTACACTTTTCAAAAAACTTTAGTTAGCAATCACCATTCACAACATCATTACTTATTACTTCCATTCATACTTAGTTTCTTGCATGTAAATATATCTCGATGACATACATTAACAATAAAGAGCTATGCACCATCACAATAAAGAACACAAGGAACACCATATATATGCATAAGTTTATTTTGTATTATGGACTACAATCCTCGAGTTTTATCAACACCAACTCTCAATGCAAGATGCAACCTGTGTATCTCAGCACCAACTGAGATGTGAGGAACCTAACCCTCAAGTACAAGACCTAGGTTGTAGACAGAAAGAAATCTGTCAAATTGTACCAACAGTCTATACCAACACAAGTGCATCAACTATTCACAACCTGTCACCTCAACTTGTCTCATGAATCTCATCATCCAAATCTGATCTACTCACAAAGATCAATCATCAAGTCAACTGTCAACCATATCCATAATATCACCAAGTTAACCAACAAGATACCTCTAGAAATACACCATACTCTCCATAAACCATAAACCGTTACACAAGACCATGTACCAAAACCATACCTTTAATTATGTAGAAATCATCAAGACCTATACCATACCATGCAACAATTGCAATAATTCCAATATGAAAATATGATCTGGTTACCAAACTGCCAACTTTCGGCAGCTGGCAAATCTTATTTCTCGGTTTTGTTGTTGCAATTCTGTTGTTGTGGTTGTAATACCGTGATTACGATGTCGCATTTTTTTTGTTGCAATTTTGTTGCTGCGGTTTTACTACCATGATTACGATGTTGCGGTTTTGTTGCCATAGTTTTTCTGTTGCGGTTTTGTTTCCACGATTATGTTGTCGCAGTTTTGTTGCCACGATTCTACTTTCGCGATTCTTCTACCATGATTTTTCTATCGTGCTTTTTCTGCCACACGTTTTCTGCCACACTTTTTGTCACGATTTTTCTACCGTGAATTTTCTCTATCAATAATACCTTCCCAAATAACCTTTCACAAATGGATATTCAATATGCTCAAATATCATGCACATAAGAGACCCTTTCTCTCTTATTTATACTTCTCCACATAGTTTCCTCTAGGGATTATCTTCTAACCAACTTACCCAACTTCCTTCTTTTGGAGCTAATCCACTTCTATCCACTTTGTCCACTTACAACCAATTTATCCACAAATAGTAAACTCTCCACTTCTAGTTGCAACTAATTTTTTTTTAATTCTTTTCTTGTTTCAACCACTTAAACCATGAATAACCACTTTGATTGTTCAACTTCTTCTAGGAGCTTCTAGAATAATTTGACTTTGTTAACCTTCTAGGGCCTTCTAGATAACTCATGAGGGTTCTCCAAGTTCACATGACCTTAACTCTCTAACTATGAGGAATTATGTAATGTTCCACATATCACCGGAAATGGAATGACATATACTATCCATCTGGATTAGTTTATCTTGAAAATTTATTGATCTTCATTACATTATTCCTCAATCAAACTTGGGTTCCTTAACCACACTTCTGGGCAACTCAACCACCTAACCATTTTGACTTCACAAAGCGTCTTCCCATGAGAGATTTCACCATAAGGGGACCACTTTGAGAACTTTATCTAAGAGTGTCTTCTTGTGAGGGATTTCACCATAAGGGGACTGTTATCCCCTATCCTAGGGATAACTAAGGAGATTATGTCTCGAGGCTGACAGGTCCTAGACATGGAGTATCGAGAGCTAGAAGAATTGAGCTTGGCCCCAGAGGACCCATATTTTCTTCAATGCATCCCATATATAAGAAGTCACAACATCCATCCCACCTGGTTGGTCTTGAATTAGTAGTGGGTCTTTCTCCATGAGGTAATGAGTCTGGGTATCATGGTATGTGTCACTCTGATTTTGAAGCATTTGAATGTGTTGCACTGAACTCTCCTTTATTTCATAATGTTTGCTTGGAAATTATGCTCTTTAACTTGTTCATACCTGGGGGGGTGACATAATGCCCTAGTAACTTGGTTTCCTTTAGGATGAGTTTCCACTAGGTGGGTCTATGAAAGGCCATCGTCCATTCCTTCCATACTTACCATTTTTCATCATTATCCCTCTCATCTTCCCCTACCTTGGTTCGGGCATTGGGTTTGCCACACTAGTAAGGGTTGTACCTTGCCTTGTGGGAAGAAGGGGATAAAGGCCTAGAGGGTAAACGTAGTTGCAAAAAGTTAAAAACCAAAATAAAACCTTTGATATGCTTTGCCCAAGGATTCCCGAGAAAGCAATAAAAGGCTTCTCAATAAGAAAAGGGGACAAATAAGATAAAATAAAACTCAAGGTATAGTTGGTGGATGGGAGGTCTCATCATGAGCCAGCCTATTAGGTCCATGGGCATGTAGCGGTATGACACTACCATCTATCTGGTCAACAAAAAAGGTAGTGGCTCTTGGTGGCATAACCAAGAGAAAGGGGTTCTCATCACGAGCCAACCTTCTCATTTTCGTGAAGTGCTTGTGGGTAATGTTGTCACCACTAGTCACCACGCTAGGAAAGTGTCCCCCAACTATTCTCTTGAAAAGAAAAAGAAATAAGACAAAGAATAAAAGGCATTGAATGGGCTATGAAATAATGGCATCCATGAAAAGGTGCAACTCTCCCTCTATAGAGGCACCCACATGAAATACCTACATTTCCCTGTTATCGCTACACCCTTTGACCAAACATTCCCCCTGAGCCATTTCATACACTTACATGACCTAGATTGGTCTTCACCTAGGAAACACCCCAAACTTGAAGAGGATTATCCCAATAAGACATCCTGAGACCCTCTCCAAACCTGACTTGTTAAACTGCATAACGTCTTTAAGCATTTGTCTAGGTAAAGAGGGGGTTTATGCACATGTTTGGGTAATTTGATTATTGGATGTGATTGACATTGCTATGATCCATGTGACTTATGAGCCCATGGAGGGTGTACTTGTTGTTGTTGCAGGACCATGCTCGGTGGACAGGTACATATGGGGAGATGAATATCTCAGACCTCCATGGGGTTAAAATCCTAGCAGATGGATGTTGTGACCCCAACCAAAGGTAGAGAGACACCAGGGGATGGCACTAGGAAGGAAGAATGATGTTTCCCCTGAGACTCTCTAGAAGGTCTAGACCCAAGGGGGTATTTCCCTTCCACCATGACATTGTCCCTTGAAGGCCCATGACATCATCATGTTAACCCTTGATGTCATCAAGTTAGGGTTTCACATTTATGAGGACGGTTTGGTGCAAGTTGGCATGTGTGGAAGCATTTGAGGCATCTAGAGGCCTAGCAGTTTGCATTCGAGAAATATCATTCTATGTTGGGGGTATAAATTGATCCTAGAAGGGAATTATGTCATCTCTAAAAGTGAAATTAGGGTTTCAAATATTGATTTTGTGTAAAAATCTGGATTTTTTATGTAATTTGGCCATGTCGGCCTTTTATGACCTAAAAAATAATTAAAGGTCATTGATATATAAATAAGAGATACAAATCTCGTATTTTGTCATCATTCACTCATCACACAACTGGTGGTCTGAAATTCGGCCTTCTTTAAGGTTTCTTGGCTGAAATTTAGTGGTGCACACTTCTTGGAGGAGGCATTTCTTGGTGTACTTTGGCAATTTTCATGTGGAGGATCTTCAAATAGGGTTTTTGCTTGATTATTCTTGGTGAAGTAAGTCTAAAATTTGAATTTCTTTATTATGAATGAATGCTTATGGTTAATTTTACTTGTTTCATGTCTAAGATTATGAAATTGTTTGCTTGAAACCCTAGGGGAAAGACAAATGTTATTATCTTTTTCTCTATAGTCTTCCATATGATAAAATTTCTTGAAAGGCACCTATATTGAAGTAGATACTAGAGCCCTACCATTATAGCACTATATTAACCCTACTTCCATGCCCAATTGCATATTTTATTACAATTTGTTCAAGGAAAGGAGAAATTGCTAGGGCCTAACCTTTGTTACTTTCTAGCAATTATGTCTTGGAGATGGATTTTTGAGGCCTTGGGATACCAACACCTTTCTTATCCTATCCATCCATTTGACATATCATTATCATTTATACTTTTCCTCTAATATTTTTTTTTTCCATTAGTGACTCCATTTACCCTAAAAAGGCACTAGTCTACCACTTGAAAGTGTTGATTGATCAAACAAACACTCACACTTTTATCCTTGAATATTTTACTAACATTTTCTAACCCTAAACTAGACTAACTTCTTAGCTAACTTGATGTTGTTGCAAAAAATTGCTATGGCCATACAAACATACATTGATTGGATACATTTGCCAACACAACTTGCTCTTAGCCCATTCAAAACTCAATTGTGATAATTACTAGTCAATCTAATAGGTAAGTGTTAACTTTGTATGGTGTTTTTCTTGCACTTTTGACCATTAGAATTTGTTGTTGGTACAAAATATTGCTACAACCATCTAACTGTAGAAAATTCTCTGCAAAAGTGATATTAAAAGCTAGCTAAACATTTCCAACTTTGTTTGTGACAATTTATTATCAATTTTCCTAGTCAAAGTTACCTTTTCTTGTCTTTTTTCAAGCAATTTCAAGGCATAATTCTTGTGGTTGTTATAAAATATTAATTGTTATTATAAAATATTGTATTGTTGCAAATTCATATCAGCTAGCTTTCTTTTTGAAGGTTCATTGTCTTATGAAGCACTAACAATCATTTTGGTACTTGGAAAGAGCCATTTTTTTCATTGTTGTCTTGTTCTAAGCAGGCACGCAATAATATCTATTTGCTTCATATCTATAAGACATAAAGAACTATTTGAATAGAGTGATCTGTGAGAGGGGAAGGGTTTCCTTGTGATTACTTTCCTTATCCTTCTCAAAATTCCAGGTCACCAAGGACGTCTCCCCTGGGGTAGTATTGACATACTCCTAAATAGAAAGGGATCTCCTATTAAGGTGACAATGATAGGTTATTCCTAGTTACGCTAATTATGTACCCACTTGCCTTGGTATTTTGGGCAAGTACAAATTGTGCAATAACACTTTGTCGTCGTTTTCGGGGAGCACTAAGTCAATCCTCCTCACAGACGACACTTTTCGGTAATACTTTCCTCAAAATCCTTTATCTTACAAAGCTTACCTAGCGACTCCACTGAGGGTGATTCCCTCATCCCTTTGATAATACGACTATTGATTTCAAGGATTTTCAAGGATACTCGCATTATTTTGATACAAAATGGTTAAAAAAATCTCCAAGATTTGGAGGCCTCCCAATTACTCACATTGTAGAATTCTTAAAGTATATAAGCGAGATAGAATTCAGAGGAGAGGATGTTATGGTAAAATTATTCATACTTTCTCTGCCATATTTTTTGCAATATTGTTTTAAGAGTTGTTGTGAAGATAGGGGTATATCATATTTCCTAGACCTTGTCAGTAGGTTTATTGAGTTTGTCAAACCGCAATGTCAGACATATCAAGATACCCTTCAAAATATCACGATTTCCTTAGAAAACAAATGATTCACCACTAAGATTGTGGAAGATCTCAGGAATGTATGCCATACTCAATACCAAGAACCCTCTGATATAGAAGGAGAGATTTATGAAGAAAATTGTCAACCCCTTGAAGAGGAGCAATATTTCTCCCATGATTCAATAGAATGTAGTAAATAATTAACTAGAAAAGTGAATTATGATGATGAAGCACTAGTAACCACTCCTTCGTCCGATGAAGCTTTGCAAGATCCTATCATTCCTGCACGAGATGAAGAGAATGAGGTGAGTCATTTTCCTTTCCAATTTTTTGATAACACTTTTTTCTATGATTCAGAAGGTGAAGAAGTAAAGGAACCCTTGGAAGAGATATCTCCTTCATTTTTTGATGAAGATGAAGAGACGAGTCTTGGTGATGGTGTACTAGACCCTCTTCCATCCGATGAAGCCATCCAAGAAATTGAAGCTCCTGCACAACAAAAAGTCAACATGGTAAGTTATTTCCCTTTCCAAGATTTAGATGATGCTTTTTTTTATGATTTGGAAAGTGCAGAAGTACTAGAGGAGCCCTTGGATGTTTTAAGCCCTTCATGTTATGATAAAGGTGATGACTTTGTTGATAATATTGATGAATTCATACATGTTGGGAATCGTAAATGGGATGTGATTGGATATGATGGGGATTCCATTTACGAAATTGAGGGTCATTTCCAAATATTTCCTTTACAATTATCATATGATATTACTAATAATTTTGAAATTTCGAAACAAGGAGATGATATGATTACAAACTTTTTTCAGACACCCAAGCATGACCTGGTGCTATGTTCTCCTAATAATTTTCAGTCATACCTTGAGGATTTTGATGAATATTCCTTTGAGAACTTGGATTTATTCCATGAAGAAGATTATCAACCATCGTTGTGCTCAGACACTGATAAAGGTGAGGACATTTATTTCCCATAGAAGGATCCTTATGATAATGTCTTCCAACTCCCTTTGATTGTTTTATATATTTATGTCACTAAAGTTGTAATTGGGAAGCATGCCCTTTGTCTTAAGTCTTCTCTGAGTAAAATCTTACTTGTAGAATTCAAGGGTAGGTTGAATACCTCAAGAAGAAGTTTTTTATCTTAGTCTTTCAGCATTCCCCTAAAAAATTGTGAGTCATCCTCTAGGTTCTTGCTAGTTCCCTCCCAGACCTCAGATTGTGAAGACATCCAAGGTAGCCAACCTTCAGACTCTTTGAGTCAGTCTATTAAGCTTTGATTTTTCATGATCCCTTTATGAGATGGATTGAGCACTTTCCTAAAGGTGTGAAGTGGCATGATTTTGTCCCTCCCTTCCACCTCCATCGGCTAGATTTTATGATTTTTGATGATACAATAAATTTTCTAACTCATGTTATTTTTTTGTTGGACTTATCATTGTTTTGTCTTATGAGGAAGCATAGAGGTAGGTATTATGAGAAATTTCTAGGATGGTTTCATTGGATATTTGACTACACATAACATTCAACCAACAAGTAGAGGTAAGTAGGTAGGCATTTGCATTCATTGTATATAACATCTGCATATCATGTTAGAGTAGTATAGTTGTAGTTTCATTTTCATTTGTATATATATGATTGCTTACTTTTATTTCCATTGTATCATATATGAGACAGGGGTGATATCACCACCCCAAATATTACTAATTCTTTTTGTTGAGATATAGAAGATATAGTTCATACCACAGATGTTGAGGTTCTCATGTGCTCTATGGTGAGAACATGTCCTTGAGTTGGAGCCATATGTTATCCCCTATCCTAGGGATAAAAAAGGAGATTATGTCTCTAGGCCGATAGGTCCTAGACATGGAGTACCGAGAGACAAAATGATTGATCTTGGCCTCGGAGGGCCCATATTTTCTTCAATGCATCACATATATCAACAACCAGAGCATCCATCCCACCTACCTGGTCCTGAAGTAACAGTGGGTCTTGCTCCATGAGGTAATGAGTCCAGGTATCATGGTATGTGTCACTCTGATTTTTGAATTATTTGAATGTGTTGCACTTAAATTTCCTTTATTTCATAACGTTTTCTTGGAAATTATGATTTTTAACTTGTTCATACATGGGGGGGTGACAAAATTCCCTAGTAAGTTGGTTCCCTTTAGGATGAGTTGCCACTAGGTAGGTCTATGAAAGGTCATCGTCCATTCCTTCCATGCTTACCATTTTTCATCATTATCCCTCTCATATTCCCCTACCTTGGTTCGGGCATTTGGTTTTCCACACTAGTAAGGGTTGTACCTTTCCTTGTGGGAAAGAAGGGGTTAAAGGCCCAGAGGATAAAAGTAGATGGAAAAAGTTAAAATCCAAAATAAAATGTTTGATATGCTTCACCTAGGAATTCTCGAGAAATAAATAAAAGGCTTCTCACTAAGAAAAGGGGACCCGTAAGATAAAATAAAACTCAAGGTCTAGTTGGTGGATGGGAATTCTCATCATGAGATGGCCTATTAGGTCCATGGGAATGCATCAGTATGATACTACCATCTATCTGATCACCAAACCAAGGTAGTGGCTCTTGGTGGCATATCCAAGAGAAAGGGGGTCTCATCACGATCCACCGTTCTCATTTTCGTGAAGTGCTTGTGGGTAACGTTGTCACCACTAGTCACCGTGCCAGGACAATGTCCCCCAGCTATTCTCTTGAAAATAAAAAGTAATAAGACAAAGAATAAAAGGAATTGAATGGGATAGGAAACAATGGCATCCATGACAAGGTACATCTCTCCCTCTACACAGGCACCCATAAGAAAGACCTACATTTCCCTGTTATCACTGCACCCTTTTCCCAAACATTCCCCCTGCACCATTTAATACACTTACATGACCTAGATTTGTCTTCACCTCGGAAACACCCTAAAATTGAGGAGTATTGGACAAATAGGACATCCTTAGACCCTCTCCAAACCTGAGTTCTTAAACATCATAACATCTTTGAGAATTTGTCTAGGTAAAGGGGGGTTTGATGCACATGTTTGGGTGATTTGATTATTAGATGTGATTGGCATTGCTATGATCTTTGTGACTTATGAGCCCATGGAGGGTGTACATATTGTTGCTGCAGGACCATGCCTGGTGGACAGGTGCATATGGGAAGAAGATTATCTCAGACCTCCATGAGGCTGAAATCCCAGTAGATGGATGTTGTGACCCCAACTAGGGGCAGAGAGACACCATAGGATGGCACCAAGAAGGAAGAAGGGAATTTCCGTCGAGACAAACTAGAAGGCCTAGACCCAGGTGGGTCTTGCCATTCCACCATGACATTGGCCCTTGAATTCCCCTGACATTATCATGTTGACCCTTGACGTCATCCAGTTAGGGTTTGGCACTTATGAGGACGGTTTGGTGCTAGTTGTAACATGTCGAAGCATTTGAGGCCTCTATTGGCCTAGCGTTCTATGTTGGGGGTGTAACTTCACGCTAGAAGGGCATGATGTCATATCTAAAAGTGAAATCAAGGTTTTAATTATTGATTTTGTGTAAAAAACTAGATTTTTTATGTAATTTGGCCATGTCGGCCTTTTATGACCTAAAAAATAATTAAATGTCATTGATATTGTATAAATAAGAGATAAATATCTCATATTTTTTCATCATTCACTCATCACACAAGTGGCGGTCTGAAATTTGGCCTTCTTTAAGGTTTCTTAGCTATAATTTAGTGGTGCACACTTCTTGGAGGAGGAATTTCTTGGTGTACTTTGGAAATTTTCATGTGGAGGATCTTCAACTAGGGTTTTTTCTTGATTATTCTTGTTGAAGTAAGTGGAAAATCTGCATTTCTTTATTTTGAATGAATTCTTATGGTTAATTTTACTTGTTTCATGTCTAAGATTATGAAATTGCTTGCTTGAAACCCTAGGGGAAAGACATATGTTATTATCTTTTTCTCTATAGTCTTCCATATGCTAAAATTTCTTGAAAGGAACCTATATTGAATTAGATACTAGATCCCTACCATTGTAGCACTCTATTAACCCTACTTCCATGCCCAATTTCATATTTTATTACAATTTGTTCAAGGAAAGGAGAAATCGTTAGGGCCTAACCTTTGTTACTTTCTAGCAATTGTCTCTTGGAGATGGATTTTTGAGGCCTTGGGATAACAACACCTTTATTATCCTCTCTATCCCTTTGAAATATCATTATCATTAATATTTTTCCTCTAAGATTTTTTTCTGCCATTAGTGACTCCTTTTACCATAAAAGGCACTATTCTACCACTTGAAAGTGTTTATTGATCAAACAAACACTCACACTTTTATCCTTGAAGCTTTTACTAACATTTGTTAACCATAAACTAGACTAACTACTTAGCTAACTTGTTGTTGTTTCAAAACATTGCTACGGCCATACAAACATACATCGATTGGATACATTTGCCTACACAACTTGCTCTTAACCCATTCAAAACTCAATTGTGATAATTACTAGTCAATCTGCTAGGTAAGTGCTAACTTTGTATGGTGTTTTTCTTGCACTTTTGACCATTAGAATTTATTGTTGTTACAAAATATTGCTACAACCATCTAACTGTAGAAAATTCTCTGCAAAAGTTATATTAAAATCTAGCTAAACATTTCCAACTTTGTTTGTGACAATTTATTATCAATTTTCCTAGTCAAAGTTACATTTTCTTGTCTTTTTTCAAGCAATTTCAAAGCATAATTCTTGTGGCTGTTATAAAATATTAATTGTTGTTATAAAATATTGTATTGTTGCAAATTCATATCAGCTAGCTTTATTTTTGAAGGTTCATTGTCTTATGAAGCACTAACAATCATTTTGGTACTTGGAAAGTGCCCTTTTTTTCCTTGTTGTCTTGTTCTAAGAAGGCACAGAATAATATCTATTTGTTTCATCTCTATAAGACATAAATAACTCTTTGACTAGAGTGATATGTGAGAGGGGAAGGGTTTCCTTGTGATTACTTTCCTTATCTTTCTCAAAACTCTAGGTCACCAAGGACGTCTCCCCTGGGGTAGTATTGACATACTCCTAAATAGAAAGGGATCTCCTATTAAGGTGACAGTGATAGGTTATTCCTAGGTACACCAATTATGTACCCACTTGCCTTGGTATTTTGGGCAAGTACAAATTGTGCTATAACAGGGACCACTTTGGAGTTTATCCATTTGGTTATTCCTATCAACCATGACATGATATCAATGATACAACTCCCTTTAATATCAACACATCATTATGACACCACTTGGCATCAACCCTTTGACAACAATTACATCAATGACCATATAACCAATAATCAATATATCAATGATACAAAAACATCACTATGACAATACTTGACATCAACCCTTTGACATCAATGACAACATATTACAACAATCCCCCCCTTTGGCATTGATGGAAACACCAACATTGATGTTAACACCAATCATTGATGGAAACACTTGGACATGACAATGCTCATGCTCCCTCTATGATCATCGATCCTCATCAATGTTCATATCACCACATCAATGTGACTATCTCTCCCCCTTTGACATCAATGGAAAAGGGTAGTTCTCTCGTTGGGGATGCTCCCCCAACTTGAAATCTCCTTAGGGATGATCCCCCTATATGGATTCATTTGTTCTTACTCTTAATAATATCTCCCCCTTTGGATAAGGGATATCACTCTGATGTAATGTTGATGGCATGGCTGCCAATCATCTCTCCTCCTGGAATCACATTGTTGCAACCAATCATGGGAAGATGAATAACTCTCCTTGTGTGTATGTATCCCCCTATCTTCTCTATAATATGAACAATACGCTACCATCGCAATCTGCTTCTACTTCAAATGCTACTGCTCAACCAAAAAATATATCAACTTCTCAAGAATGATATGCTCTTCCTATGATGATCCTTGGACCTATCCATGCATCAAACTCATTCCATACCATACATCATGAAGCAAAATACATGTCAACAATGAATAGAGAATCATGAACAAAACATCAACCATGTACATCTCATGTCATACTACGTGCCAACCATGCACAACACCCATGTACATCAATACCATACAATATACCATAAGATATCATCAATGGAGTGTATCAACCATATGCCAAGAACATGTCCCAACTGTGTACCAACCATATGCCTCAAACAAGTTTCATATCACTCATGATATGCCTCTACCATGAACCAAGTTCCACAACCATGTATCTCAACCATCAATATATCAACCAAGCATCATAACAAGTGTCTCAACTATATCATCCCATACATCATGTACCAAAGCAAGTGCATCAACCATTCACCAAAATTCAACAAGATGAACCAAAATCAAGATGTTTTCCCATACATGTATGCCATATCAACCATAAACCATGTGCCAATCATATTGCTAGAATTTTCCTCAACCAATGTACCAAGTATGTATCATGCATCAACTATAGATCAAGCTATGACTCATCAATTATGTACAACATAACAACCTCATCAACTCATCAACTACATGTCCCAATATGTAGCTCAACCACATGCCAAATGCATGCACCAAGACATCCAACAAATTTTCCTCTAACAATACATCATAAGATATATCAATGGAGCTCACATATGTACCATCCATGTACTATAACAAATATACCTCAAAAACCATTCACTAATGCAAGTACTAAGCAAAAAATATTACCTCTAAATATGTGCTAAGAGTGTCCCTCAATAGATCAATGATATATCTCTAGCTAGCATCACATCATCATGATATATCTCATAGACAAGGTGTCATAACATCATTGAGAACATAACCAACAGTATACCTTATCAGGAATGCATCACTCCACACACTAAAGTTTGTACCATGCATCCAAGATATATAATCTTCAATACTCAACCATGTGTCATCACCATACATACATAAAACACACATGGAAACATATAATCATGAAAACCTGCAAAAAACCATGTCATACCCTACAAAACAGAGTTATACCATCAAACCATGTTGCAACTCATCTGTACACTCCTCTTCTTGAGGCTTTTTCCATAGGTACATTGCATGTTCCATGGATATCTTGCGTATGTACACAACCTTTATATAGATCACCCCGCATATGTATGTGAATTCTCCCACAAGAGCCCACATATGCTTCCAAAAGAGTAAAGATTTATTGATTCTTTATCCCTTCATTCATGTCTGGTTGTTCAATCTTCTTCATCCACTTCATAGAGTGTCATGTTGTCTAAGTACTGGTTCTTTTAGCTTCCATCCTTTCAACCTTGTCTCTCTTCCATGCTCTTCTTGCCATATCATTTGAATAAATCCTCATGGATTGTCTTCTTGTGTTCCAACAATCCTGAGCTTTGTGGCCAAACCCACTGCAACGGTAACATCTCATTGTGTGACAATGAGCAGCAATGTGTCCCAATTGATTACATATCCAACATCTTATGGTGTTATGGAACCTTCCAACATATTTCCTTGCATAATGTATGCAATCCAAGGATTTGTGACCATATTCATTACATGAGAAGCAGTGACCATGAAAAAGATTTGCATACCTTTTTTTTAGTGTCCACCTTGAAGGTGTCTCTCTTCTGAATTTTCTTTGAGGTGTAGGGATGTCTTCTTGGTGTCTTCCTTGCTCTGTTCTTCTAAAATTTTCCTTTCCTTGTCTAGGTGCTTGACTTGCATCTTTTCTTCCACCTTTTGACAATGAATGACCTGTATCATACTTCTTAGAAGTGCTAGATTCATAGTCTGTTGCTTCCTTGTTGTATCCAAGACCAGATTTATCAATAGGTGATCTTTGACAATCCAATATTTCATCCAAGATTTTTGAGTTGTTCATGAACCTTTTTTACTTCTCTTCTTTCCTTTTGAGATCAACAAGTTCTTCTTCCAACTTATGGCATGATTCTTCTTTTTCATTTAATTGAGTTTTTAGTCTCTCGATCTCTTCTTCTCGTTTCATGATTATTTGATTTAGTTCCATGGTATGAATTTGGTACTTTTCTAGGGATTCCCTAATGTTTTCATTAATATCAAAATCAAGATCAAAAACATTTTTTTCTTCAAAGAAATATAAAATTTTATTTTCAAGCTTCATCAAATCTTCCTCTTCATCAATAAGATAGTTGTTAGATGATTCTACACAACCTTCTTCTACTTGTGTTTCCATGGATCTCCTTCAATATTGTAAGGATTATAGTGAAGGCCTGCTCTGATACTAATTGTTGGACACACCAATCAAACTGAGATGGGCGGGTGAATCAGTGTGAGGTATATTTTACACTTCTTACAAAACTTTAGTTAGAAATGACCATTCACAACATCATTACTTATTACTTCCATTCATATTTAGTTTCTTGCATGTAAGTATATCTCAATGAAATACATTAAAAATAAAGAGCTATGCACCATCACAATAAAGAACACAAGGAACATCAATTATATGCATAAGTCTCTTTTGTATTATAGAATACAAACCTTGGGTTTTATCAGCGCCAAATAAAATAGAGCACCAAATCCAAGAGAGCACCAACTCTCAATGCAAGACCCATCCTATGTATCTCAGCGTTAACCGATATGTGAGGAATCCAACCCTTAAGTACAAGACCCAGCGTGTAGACAGAAAATGATCTGTCAAACTATACCAACAGTCTATACCAACACATGTGCATCAACTGTGCACAATCTGTCACAACAACCTGTCACCTCAACCTGTCTCATCAATATCATCATCCAAATCTGATCTACTCACAAATATCAATCATCAATTAAACTCTCAACCATATGCACAATATCATCAAGTTAACCAACAAGATACCTCTAGCAATACACCATACTCTCCATAAACCATAAACCCTTACACAAGACCATGTGCCAAAACCATACCTTTAATCTTGTAGCAATCATCAAAACCTATACCATACCATACAACAATTGGAACAATTCCAATATAAAAATCTGATGTGGTTACCAAACTGTTGACTTTCGACAGCTACCAAATATGCTTCCATGGTTTTCCTACCGCAATTTTGTTGCCACAGTTTTGTTGTTGTGGTTATGTTGCCGCGGTTCGACTGTCATGATTCTGCTGCCATGTTTTTTCTTCCATGATTCTACTGTCGCAGTTTTGTTGTCACGATTTTGCTGCCGCAATTCTTTTGCCATGATTTTTCTGCCGTGATTTTTTTCCGCACTTTTTCTATCACAATTTTTTTTCTGCGAATTTTCTCTATAAATAATACCTTCCCAAATAACCTTTCACAAATGGATATTCAATATGCTCAAATATCATGCACATAAGAGACCCTTACTCTCTTATTTATACTTCTCCAAACAACTTACTCTAGGGGTTATCTTCTAACCAACTTACCCAACTTCCTTCTTTTGGGGCTAACCCACTTCTAACCACTTTGTCCACTTACAACCACTTTATCCACAAATACTAAACTCTCCACTTCTACTTGCAACTAATTTATTTTTAATTGCTTTATTTTTGCAACCACTTAACCCATGACTAACCACTTTGAATGGTCAACTTCTTCTAGAAGCTTCTAGAATAATTTGACTTCTTTGACCTTCTAGGGGCTTCTAGATAACTCATGATGGTTCTCCAACTTCACATGGCCATAACTCTCTAACCGTGAGGAGTTATGTGATGTTCCACATATCACCTGAAATGGCATGAAATATACTATCCATCTAGAATAGTTTCTCCTGCAAAATTATTGATCTTAATTACATTATTCCTCAATCAAACCTGGGTTCCCTAACCACATTGTTGAGCTACTCAACCACCTAACCATTTGGACTTCACAAATTGTCTTCCTGTGAGGGATTTCACCATAAGGGGGCCACTTTGAGAACTTTATCCAAGAGTGTCCTCATGTGATGGATTTAACCATAAGGGAACCACTTTGGAGTTTATCCATTTGTTTCTTCCTATCAACCATGACATGACATCAATGATACAAATCCCTTTAATATCAACACATCATTATGACACCACTTGACATCAACCCTTTGACAACAATTACATCAATGACCATATAACCAATAATCAATATACCAATGATACAAACACATCACTATGACAATACTTGACATCAACCCTTTGAAATCAATCCTTCAACATCAATGAAAACATAGTACAAAAACTTTTTGAATAATTGTTTCCATTTATTTTAAGATTTCGAGACCCAAAATATTTTTTCCAACAATATTTTCCCAACTAACAGGTGTTTGATATTTCCTCTCATGCATTTCCTCAAAGGGGCATATTTTTAATGATGTATGATAATGATTATTATATGAAAATTCAACCAATTGAATGTAATATTTCCACTTTGTGGGGTAGTCCATTACATACATCCCCAACATATCCTCTACAATTTGGTTTGTCATTTCGGTCTGACTATTAGTTTGAGGATTCGTGTGAGGTACTAAAATTCAATTGAGTGTCCAAACCACTAAACATGGACATCCATAAATTCGAAGTGAACTTTGTATCTCTGTCTGAAATGATAGTTGTGGGTAAACCATGCAATCTAAAAAATTTCTTCATGAAAATATCAACAATGTTTATGGTCTTGTGAGTAGATTTTATCGGACTAAAGTGTCCATATTTTGAGATTTTATATACTACTACCATGATAGAATCATTTTTATTCTTAGTTGTAGGTAATCCTGTAGTGAAATCCATACTAATCACTTCCCATTTCCACTCAGTAATGGGTATGGGCTGCAATAATCTGGCTGGGTAATGGTCTTCCACTTTAACTTGCTAGCACTCAAGACATGTGGCAAGATATTCAACTAATTGTGTTTTCATATCAAACCATGAATATTCTTTATTTAATGATGTTATAGTATATTGATAACCCAGGTGACCTGAATAAGGTTTCTTATGTACTTCAATTAATATCAGATTGTTTAATTCTGTGTGGTTTGGAAAACAAATTTTGTTTTTGTACAACACTAAACCTTCCTGACTACAACTAAAATTGATTCTCCCTCAACTAATTTATCCTTCTGACATTTTTCTTGAATTTTCTAGTAATTTTGATCATTCTCTGTTGTTGATATGATTTTATGTTTCATATCATATTGTACATTACTACTAAGAATTGCATTTAGTTTTCTTCTAACCGCATCTACTATTTTATTTTCCTTTCCTTTAATATGTTTTATCTCAAAATTGTACTCACTTAGAGAAGCAAAGCATATTACTTGTCTTTCATTTAGGTTTAGATGATCAAAGAAATACTTAAGTCTAGTATTATCAGTTTTTAATAGAACTCTCCTACCCAACAAGTAGTGTCTCCACATTTTTAATGCGTGTACAATAGCAGTTAATTCCAGGTCATGTGTCACATAGTTTCTTTCATGGGGCTTCAACTTTTGTCATTCATAAGAGATCACATGGTCATCTCATTAAAATACAGCTCCTAACCCCTATAATGATGCATTAGTATAGACCACAAATCCCTTATTTGGGTCTGTTATCTTTAAGATAGGCTTTGTTGTCAATAATTGTTTTATCTTTTCAAAGCTCTCTTGATATTTCTCAATCCATTTAAATTTTTATTCTTTTTTTATGAAAAGAGGTTATTGGATAAGAAGGTTTTGAAAACCAATCTATTTACCTACGATAATACCTTGTGATGCCCATGAAATGTTGTACATCTGGCACATCCTTTGGTACTGGCCACTTTGGGATTGCCTTAATCTTTTCTGGGTTAAATGAAATCCCTTCCCCTGAAATTACATGCCCCAAATACTATACTTTATCCTAGTAGCTGAATTCACATTTAATTAACTTGAAATACAATTGATGTTCTCTAAGTGTGTGTAGAACCAGTATTAAGTGTTCTTCATGTTCCTCTTTAGTGTTTGAATAAATTAATATGCCATTGATGAATACAATTACAAACTTATCTAAATGTTTTCTCAAAACACTTTTCTTCAGACACATTGATGCAAACCCCTTCCCCTCGTTTGTGGGATCGTTTGACCACCCGGTCTATATTCCTTCAACAAATATTTACAAGGAGTTCAACATCACTCAACATCTTTCAACTTCTTTTTCTAGCAATTTCCAACAACAACAACAACAATTATTATTAACAAAAACCCCATTTAGTCCTAGATTACATAGATATATACATGAGGGGTGTTCTCGAGCCTTCCCTCTAGACTATCTTAGTGCTTTCATATCACAATTAAGAATCCCACCACCAAGGCTTATTAAAATAAATGAGATATTACAATCTAGATATGAGTTAATGCTCAAAATGTGTACAATCCTATATGTATTAAAGGAAAATTCATTCATATGGAGCACATACAAGGGCTCAAGCTTCAATATCTCTTGGGATATTTTATTACAATACTTTCAAATATTAAAGTGGCATGCTCTCTTTGGAATCCAAGCCATTTTAGTGCGTTGTGTTGGATGCTAAGTCGTCTTCCACCTTCCTCATTGAGTGACGATAGCGATGCTCCTACATCACACATAAATGCAACATGAGCATTTTTTAATCCAAAATGTACAACTACAAACTCATAATGTCCATATATGATTTGGAAAGAAGTTTTGTGAATGTATTCTTCTTTAATCCTAACCTGATGGTATCTTGACCATAAGTATATCTTTGAAAATATTTTATCTCCCCCAACTTGATAAAACAAATCATCAATATGGGGTAAAGGATACTTATTATTAATCGTCATCTTATTAAGTTATCTATAATCAATGCACAACCTAAAAGCTCCATCTTTATTTTTAACAAACAAGACTAGTTCTCCCCACGGAGACACACTAGGTCTGATGTATTATTTATCCATCAGCTCCTAAAGTTGTTTCTTAATTTCAGTGAAATCTAGAGTACGCATTTGGTAAGGGGATTTAGACATTGGTGTAGATCTCATTACTAAATCTATAGTAAATTCTATGTCTCGTCTAAGAGGTAATCCTAGAATTTCTTTCGGAAACACATCCTGAAATTCTTGTAGTATAGGATATTTAGTCCACAAATTGTCAACCATTTCATATTTGTTTTTAGATATGTGCACAATATATATTTCACATAATTTCCTTTCATTTATTTTCAAGTGTAGGGAAGAGATCTATCTTACCCACACATGACATGGTATCCATTTAATTGTTCTTCCTTTACTAGATTCATCTAAACAGTTAAAAGTTTTGTTGTGATAGTTTAGGACAAATGAATTATTTTCCATCCAATCCATGTCTATGAGTAAATCATAATATCCTAAGGGTAGGATGTTTACATCTAACTTAGTTTCCATTTCATCCATAATTAATGTAAAATATTTTACAAGTTCTACAAGATTTTGTTTCATTCTCGTAGCTAATTGAACTATCCAAGGCTTCTTATGCTTCTTTCTATCTAGTTTACAGTCTTCTACTATTGTAGGTGAAACATAACTTAGACTTTCACTAGGGTCTATTAAAAGGGATAAAAGTTTATGATTAACCATACCTTCTATATCCACCAATCTTCCTATTGATTTTCTAAGGCACCATTGATCTTATGAGTACATCTAGCCATGTTTTTTACTGTTGTAGCCTCCTAGATGTTGTGAACTACCTGATTTCTATTTTTGTTTAGAGAATAGTCTCGGTATAAGCTAGGTTCCTTGCAACTCGAGCACTATATATATGGTCTATATATCATGTTTAACAATTATGTAGGTTTGATACTTTTTTGGACTGATACACTTTGTTGTTCATTGAATCTATTCTTCCTAACCGGTGCACTATATGATGGTTGTCAAGGATGCTTAAATTGCTTCTTCCTAGGATCAAACTTGTCCTTGTTCCTATTCTGTAGTGTTTTTTTGTTTTCATCTCTCTATTTAAATTAATTGAAACATAGTTTAGCATGCCTTCTCGTCTCATTGTTGGAATACTGAGAGGGGGGTTTGAATCAATATGATCACTTATTACCACTTTCAATCACAATATATATATAACCCTATTTACATGCTCCAACCTGAAGGAAGATACAACTCCATGAATTCTCTAGCTACAATTGGAAGGAGGCTACGACCCCCTAGTTTGCAGGCTCCAACATGAAGGAAGCTCCAACTCCCTGTGTTCTCTAGATACAACGTGAAGGAAGCTCCAACTCCCTGTATTCTTAGGCACCAACCCCCTTTCTTTGTCTTGTCCTTCTGCCCTGAAATATAAGTGTAGACTCAACCTGTCAATACCACTGATACTGTCACGACCACTATCTCACCATCCTGTAATCAACTTGTCATCCAACCCATCACTGTCACTATCACATCATCATATCACTGTTAACCTGTCACTGTCACATCAACCTGTCACTGCCAATGTCTTTGTCGTTGTAACTCATATACTATCATCAACCTATGTGTCTCAACCATGTACCAAAAATGTACCAAATACCTATACCATATCATGCATTAACCTTCTACCAAAACCTGTACCATACCATGTACATAAAACATGTACCAAAACTTGTACCATACCATGTACAAATATCACCAAGAAGTTCCTCTAGCAACGTACAATATCATCATCAACTCATCTAACCCTCAAAACATGCATACAGACATACCTTTAAACCTATAGTTGACATGATACACAAGATTACAAACTTGTAGTTCTTCCTCAGCCTCGGCAACATGGTACTAGCATCCTTCCCCAATTTACCTTAGCCTCACAGGACTAATACTAGTCAATTGGCGAGGCCTCGTGGGATGAGGGTTGTACAAACCGCATGGGTGCCTCACGAGACACCAGTAGCCTGAACCACGGGGGTCAGCCAAATTAGGGTTTTATCAGAAAAAAATGTTGCACACCTGCAATCCTGAAACTTTCACACTCCTTAATATTTTTCTCCCTCAGATTCACCCATAGATCACTTGTTCACTTAGAATATATTCAATTAACTTGTGTATGTGAATGTACTTATGAGAGGCTTCTTGAAGTGTCTTTATACTTTTTCTAGGTAACTTATTTCCTTAACTTTAGGGATTCTTGTTATTTTCTTGTTACAATCACTTTACCCTTTAATCAATGACTTACAACCATTTAGGGGCTTCTTAACCATTCTTCGGGGCTTCCAACTTCGTGACCTCATAACTCATCAACTGTGAAGTAATAAGTGATGTAGCACCTACCGTTGGAAATGTCATGACGAGGACTATCCATCTATGAATTTTTTACCCACATTTACACTGCCCTTCATGTCCTTATTCTTCAAATAACTTCGGGCTTCATGACCACACCTATGGGGCTTCTTGTAGACTTCTTCAAATGCACCTATCACACCTGCTCAAATCAATGAAAATCACTTATGTTGACATCAATGACAACCAAATATCCAACAACATCAATGACAACCAACTATCCAACACTCATCCATTGTCTTTCGATTCAAAAAATCAATTTTATCTTTGTATGCTTGAGGCAAGCAACTCATGAACCGTTGAACTTTTTCCTTCTCTTCACTAAGGTAAGGTACATATCTCATCAAATTTACAAACTTATTGACAAAATTCTCAATATTCATGTGTCCTTACTTGAGATCATGAAATTCTTTCACTTTTTCATCATAATAACGTTTTGTTAGATACTTTTGTTTGAATTATTCCTTGAAATTTTTTCAATTTAATTCACTACTCCTCATCTTATTAACTATTTTTATATCTTGTCACAAAATAGTAGATTTACCAATTGGTATACATCTAATCTAGCTCTTAAATTTCCTAGGTAATTATAAATCTAGAAATATTTTCCCATGTTCAGAAGCCAAGATTTTTCTCCCTCCTTAGACTCACCATCAAAATTGAGTGGCCTAATCTTTTTAAACTCACCAAATTATTCATTATCGTGCCACTTTATTTTATTTGTTTGGGTACAGTCTTGTGTAAGGTATTACTTTCAGAGTTATCCTCACTACTTCCTCTAGCCAACAATTTTGTTTTATTACTAAACATTAGGTGGCCTTTACCCTTTTGTGACTCTTTATTGGAAAATTCCTTTTTAGCATTGTTGGAAGTATGTCATACATTATTTTTCTATTTCATTTCAGTCATGTTTTTTAGTACGATTTAATTTAATTATTCTTGTTCTTTACTAGCCTTGAATAATTTTTCATTATCTTCCTTGATGCTCTGTAATTCTTCCTTTATGCTATGCATGGTTTCCAACATTCCTAAAGAGTTATCCATTGGTTTTTCACTATTTATCTCCACGTACATTTGTGGACCACTTGGTGTTGATTTACCAGGTTATTCAACCATGTTCACTTGATTATTCAATTTGATTATGTGCAAAACGCCATTATGGTCAATTTTTTTGTTTTTCAAGTATTTATAGATGTATAAGTTTTGTTAAACAAAATTGAGCCCATAAGGCCATAATTTTTAAACTTGGCTCTAATACGATTTTTAATGTCACCTTGAACACTAAAAAAACAAAATTTAATTTAACAGTATAATTACTATTATAATTTGGTTAATTCTTCCTTCATCTATTGAGATGTTGATCTCAATATATAAACATCATGATGAATCATGACAAGTAAAATGAAAATTTGGAGTTTCTTTCCATGAATCATTTTTTCCGATTAAGTCTATCGAGATTTTTGTTGAACGTCCCGGTAAGGACATCATTCAATATCAATTATTAATAATAAAAAAAATATTTTCATTATGTCGTAAGTATTCACTGTCATAACTGATTTCATAAATACTTTTGTAGGGATTTATCAAAGACTTAAAAAGGATCTATCAATCTTGCTACCCCATCCGATAATTTCTTAACTTCTCCCAACACTCATCTCTTATTATCTTTTGGTTAAACATATTGAGTTTACGTGTAACCTAGTATTAACTATTCAAACAGATATCTCTCACAAACAAAAGTTAATACTCTTATGGATCATCCATTTAGAAATGGGAATTATTTTTAATTAAAGGAACTGTAATACAAACTATGTATTCCCTTCAATTTAACAAAGTGTCAATTCTTATGTGTGTGGACGCTTTACCTATGGCTCGACCTTGGTTACAACATAGTGTTTCTAGCACTATTGAGATAGAACTCACACAATACTCTTACTATGAAGTCGTAGCTCCAGTTGTCCACAATCTTAACTTAGCTTACCCATCCTCCAATTCACAGGCTTCGAGTCCATACTATTCCAAATTGAAGTGTACAATGGCATGCCGAGATTGTTGGACATGTTGAAGGTGTCATTACTCTTACTGAAAAATTTTCACCGAATGTTGTACTCAATCTCTAATTTAATGGTTTTGTTCCTTCCCTCTCATTCCATTGTGGTATGAGGAAAACCCTTAAACTATCACGTGTTTACAATGGTAGGGTTTTGACCCACTAGTTCACTTTGTTATGATAGTGTTATGGTAGATTTCGGTGCATAAGATTGAGGAAACCACTCTCGTTCTCATGTTAATTATATAATTTTCTTAGCTCGTGGTTTAACCATAACCTTTTTTTGTTTATACTTTCACCCAACTATTCCAACTGACAATTTATGTAATATTTTTGTCTCAAGGCCATTCATCAACCATTTCAATGGATAGCCTCCACACTTCTAAGTAAGATTAATAATAAGTATTCAAGGTAATTATGTAGGATATTCTCATATTATTTTTGGTTTTCTCATTATGCTAACTTAGTAAAGCATTGTTGCCTTCGCAGGGAAACACTTCATGGCTTAGTATGGGTCTTTTGAAAAGAAATACTAAGATCTCAAAGGAACTTTAATGGCCTCTCCATATCAAAATAACCATGTAAATGTAATGGTTTGGATAGGGTTTGCATTGGGAATCTTCCCTAGAACTACATTTGTGTTGTTGCAAGACAACGTAACGAAATTTACACTCTCGACTTCACTCTTACAATGTATATTATTTAACTCCACTAAGAAAATAACCCTTCCACTATCATTTCGAGGGTGGTCGACGCTGACAAAGTGTGCACCCCCTTTCATGTCTGAGCATACTCGGGTAACCCAAAATGGTCTCTATCTGAAAGAAGTGAGGTTAAGTATTCATACTCTGAGCCCGAGTACAATGATTTCACCTATATTCATCTAGTTATACCCGAGCGAGTTCAACCTCTCTATTAGTTATATGAATAATAGACTTGTTTGGGTTTATCAAATGTACAAGTCATAGCTAATCTGAACATTTAAATATCAGTTTTTTCCTATGTAAATTTGTTTTATTCGAACCCTTGGCATATTAATTTCTCGCTTACTCTTACTCCGAGATTTGCTTAATTTTTAGACTTGAAGTTTGTCATGGTGTAGTATCCATTGGCTACAAAGAGTCTAGGTCATACAACCATAGCTCTTATATTATTTCTAAGGGTTTAACAAATCATCCATGTAAATCATAGGTTCGATGACTCCACGCATTGGTTAACATAATTATAAATTCTTATGACTTGAATATGTTAGCAACAAATGGCTTCTAAAATTTTGAATGGCCTCTTTGCTATTTGTTATGGATATTTCTATGTATAAGTAAATGTATAAACCCTCAATCTTTCATTTAACAATCATAATATACATTTATGTATAAGGGTTTGTTTAGCTAAACCCTATATTCACCATTTTCCTTTATGGGTTTTTCTCCTTGAAACATTCTTATTATTTCATGTAAAATAGATAGAAATAGTTCTCTAGTTCAGGGACATTGTCAAAGTAACAGCTGTAACATGTTTTCTTATTTTCATAAGTATACATATTTCTCATTAACTTATTTTTCTCTTTTTCCTTGAAATGTACATAAGCAAATTAACAAATGAAACAACATACATTTCATTCTATATTAATTTTGAGGAAAGATAAACGATATTTTTTTTCCTAGGTAAAAAGATTCTACCAATATTTTGTAATTAAAGAAATTAGCTATGTATATCTAGGTCATTATATCAATCTTTCTATCTTTTCTTGTAACACTTGTTGCTGACATAAATGCAATATTCTTTTTAACGTAAATATTGAGTTAACAATTAACTATTCTCTATTATTAAATAATGCGGAATGAAATAGAGAAAATATAGATATTGAAGACTGCATAGTTCCAGTTTTACTCCACAGTATCTTTTGTTACAAACTTACTGCAACTTGATAAATAATAAGAGCTTACTGATCTAAACATAATTCAGAGTGATAGAAATATAACAGAAATATAAGAGACATATCTAAGCTTTCTTCAAGACTAGAAACAAACTAATTAGAGAAATAGTTCCTCCCAACCATCGACCATAAACAACCAATATCACTTCCTCATGTCACCATGAAGCCTAAATATTTATTCGATAGGGACTGAAAATTCCAATGAGCTTCTCCAGAGAAATCAGAGCTTGAATCTTTCTCAGAACCATCAAACTCAAATAATCATCACAAGTACTTAGCAACATCTTGCCTCCTCTATACTTGTCTTCCCTTGTCTCACCAAGGAGAATAAAAACTTTCCTAGGTATTTTTCCAATTCATCCTCATCCATAACCCTAGGGAATCTCCTTGGCCTAACTTTATGCTAGCTTGCTCCCTCACATCCCACATATTTGGGAGTAGGTTTACACTTATCCTCGTGGGAAAAAAATTCTCTTGTTTTTTTTATCCCTTTTCACTCTCCCATTGAATAAATATTTACTCTTTTGTAATGGGATTCTCTAATCACTTTGTCTCTAATTTAAATAAAATAATTTAAAAATAATATTTACAGAAATATTCATCACCGTCAATGTTTATGACAATACAATTTTATCATAGGTCTTTTTCTCAAAACTCCCTGAACATAAATAATCAAAATTAAATTATTCAAATATTCATAAATGGAGGCACACTACAATAGTGAGCTATATTTTTATGTTTTGTTGATAAATATGAAATACCCCAGGTCGATCCCCAATTGTAAATGTAAACATGTTTTATAGGCTGGTGAGCCTGGTTATCATAGGCCATAATGTTTATGTGGTTATTAGGCCAGAGAGCCTAGATGTTAAAGGACAGTGAGCCTATTATTGTAATATGTAAAAACACATACTATTAATAAAAGACATCATTGTTGTAGACTAACCCAACAAGAGAGATGGGGGGATAAAGTCCACTAGAAAGGGAAAGGGGGGCTAAGAGTCTAGGAAAGGGATAATCTAAGGGGGCTTAATCCCAAGGGAATATTATATTAATATTCCTTAAAGCTAAAGTTATGGATATGAATATATTCTAAGTTTCTTAATGGGGACAAGTGGATTCCTTGAGTTCCATGTGTCATAAAAGGAACATGCATATATAAGAGGGAGATTTAGTACTTTTCCTGATCATTCATTCATCATTTGTACTAGGGAAGTGGAATTGGCAGCCATACCTGTAAGTGGGAGTTTTTTATATCTGGTGAGTGGAAGAAGTGGGTTTTTAGGCCCGTCGTCAAAGAAGTGGGTTTTCAAGTCTGTGGTCGAAGAAGTGGGTTGTCAGTCCCATGAGAAGTCTCTCCAGGTGAGAGAATTGTTGGGAATTAATTCCCAAGGTGCCAAGCTACAACTACATGGATATGAGACTCCCTGTCTGGCTTGTTGTTGAATCCCCGAAAGGGAAGTGGGGCAACCGAAGGAATTTTGAGCAAAGAAGGGGCACACTTCCTAGGGTGGGACAGGCATGTGGGGGATGAGGGACTATAGGCTAGTTGCTAAAGTTGGAACCTGACTGTAAGAATTGTTGTTGATTGACAAACCTCATAATGGATTATGACTTCCTTTTCCCTGGTAGAGTTTCTCCCCAGCTTGGGGGTGAGTAAATGTTGATATTTATGAGCAGTGTGGTCTAAGGCTAGGAGGAATGTGGAAGGTCTGCATGTAGTTGGTGTTTTTACCACAACAGATATGTGTCCATTTAATGAGTATTATTCTGTTTTATAAGGTCTGTAATTATGTTAATTACATTTTGCTATAATTATAAATACATGTTTATTGTACATTATGTATTTATTTCTATTATTGAAATTGTATATGTATGCATGGATTGTTTTATGTTGTTATTATTCCTCTTAACTCTGATTATATACGAAGCATATTAGTAAATTTAATAGTATCAGAATTCAATAATTTGATGTGGCATTGCCGAACAGGGAGTTGAGGATATTAAAAAGTGGTGTCAGAGCCCTTTTTTTCAACACTGAGCTAGCATGGGCCATTTAGAAGAGAGCATAAGTGAAATTACAAAGTCTGCAAGAAAATTGTTTGACAGAATGTTAGGAAGAGTCTGTTTGCAAATTGTTCGATAAATTTTTTACAGTGAAATTGGGGAAAATTTCATGGGTATATGGAAGAATTGAACAAAGGAATTAAAATTTGCAAACTTAATCTCAAATTGAGCAAATTCAAGCCTGCAAATTGGTCAATTTTCATGTTGCAGAACGCCATGGTGAAATTTGGGTGTTTTTGGGAAAAGCCCCAAATTCTATTGTTAAATTCATGAGGAATTTGATGTGAAAAAGTCGACGTATGGGTGTTGGAGTCAAATTGACGGTTACATGGCTGAACTTGACCAAACAAATATTTATTACAAATTTTCTATGGAGGCTCCAAAAATAATTTCGAAATTGAGCAATTTTCGGCATTTCAGAAAAATAGGAAATTTTAGAAAAATTGGAAAAATTTGGGTATTTTTCCATATGTTGACATCAACATGACTTGGAAGGCAAGTGATGTGTAATTCAATGGTGTAAAGTACATGGAATCAGGTGTGGAAGAGGTATACTGTGGGGGAAATTTCCTACTCGGCTAAACCCTGAGACCAAGACACACGTCATCCCCATATAAATTTTGGGGGGCTCTGGGGTGGTTACGTTAACCATAGGATGGGGGGGCAAAGTGCATTGATGCACGTCACTTCTTCACAAAATTAACCATGGTTAAGTCTTTTGGCCCCTCCCCCATGTGTTAAAGTTCGATGGGGTAAGGGGGGGCAGAATGTGTTGGGAGTCGTTAATCGCCATCAAAAACCTCCAAATATTTGTCTTCTGATCATGGTTATGTGAAAATTCACACACCAAGGTATATGGGTGTGGGATGAGGCTTTCCCATCCCCATGAACCAATATAAAGGTTTCACATGGCAACCAAGGTTTGTGGAGCCCGAAAAATTAAATTGGTGTGCGCCTCTAGAGGTAAGGACCGATAGGGTAAGGCCATCATGGAGAGAGACTGATAGGGAACCAATCCAAAATTCCCGCTGGAATCAGGATAACATGCCAACATTTGATTAAGCAAAATCATCTTGTGGAAATTAATGAAAATTTCTGGATAATTTTGGTGTTTTCAAGGTTATGTTTTTGCAAGGCATTTTTTAGGCCCTAAACAATATTTTTAGCTACAAAAAATAGTGCAATCAAGGAATATATTTTTCATCTAAAATGAAAGATCTTTACGATAACTTTCTAATGGTGTAAACAATTCATCAAACAGAATTACTATGAGGGAGTTACAGGTCAAACATTGGAGGGTAAATTTTAAGACCCAGTTAACTTCTGGGGGGCATAACGTTTTGCTCCAGAATTGAATTGGGTCACAGACGCAGTCTATGGAAATATATTAGGACATAGAATATATCCATTGAGCTAAATTTAAAAATAGCCTACATAAAAAATGTATAATATGGCATAAAATGTGCATGTAGCATTCAGGGTCAAAAATATTAATGGGCCTAGTGATTAAAGATAAGAAACCTGGAGATGGGAGAACGATAGGGCTCCGTTATCGCCTTAGGGTTTGAAGTCGACAACCGAGTGATCACGCCCACAGGCCCGTGAGGGACATGATACCGCAGGAAGGAGGCCGAGCCGGCGCCTCCTACAGTGAAGCTACAGCAAACGGTAGCGGAGGAGAAACGTTTAAGCGGCCGTCCTTTGAGCCGCCGTAGCACCTCCGAGCAACTCTCATCGCCGATGGCACCTTCAAAGATCGTGACATGGATATTGATCTGGATCATCCACCCGCCCCTGTCACAGCATCGCCGCCTTGGCTCCCTGGTAAGTGCATTCCTCAAGCCCCGCATGCCCCAAAATACATAGTTAACTCTCCGCGGATAGAGGAGCAAAAACAATATATGAGAGATCATGCTCTGATAGGGAAATTTCTAGGGTTATGGCCATCTGAAAGGGATTTAATCAAGTGGATTCAATATTGGTGGAAACCAAAGGGGCATTACGAATTACAGTTAGGCTCAAAGGGATTCTTCAAAATCATTCTGCATAATCTTGAGGACCGAAACCGCATCTTTGATGGAGGCCCTTACTTCTTTAACTCGGCCGGGCTATTCCTCTGATTCTGGACCGAGCGATTCAGCCCTGAAAAAGAATATTTCGCCCATGCTCCAGTATGGATCCGTCTGTACTCTCTCCCTCAAGAGTTCTGGTTGGAAGAAGTCCTAGCTGGCATTGGCAACACTATTGGAATTTACGTAAAGTCCTCGGACGCCACAAAACAGAGGAGATATACCTCATCGCTCGTCTGCGTATTGTACTTGAACATAGCAAAACCACTTCCAGGAACCATCACCCTTGAATACCGGAGGCCGAAGGCAGGCCCAAACTATTGATTGCTGAACACATCCCGCCGGATCGCCAAATTACCATGAACATGGGCATTTTATTGAGGAGAATGCCCCTCAGTAGAGCCCCAAAGGGGAACAGAAAATAGCAAAGGATAAGGAAGGTTTAGCACCACCGGGAGGAAAAGCTGGCCAAGCCAATGCGCCAACAAACGGGTAAGCAAAAGATCCTTCGTAACAAATTTGATGTATCCCTCTGAGGATCGGTCAGAGGCATCCTGCAGCCAACACCAATCGCCGAGCGGCGAGGAAGACTTCACCTCCTCTCCAGAGGAAACCCGGAAGAAGAAAAGCAGAAGCACCGGAAGAAATGGCGGGAATCACCAAGCTACTTGTTAGAAAACCCACAGAAGCCCGGTAACCCGGAAGGCGGAAGGCGGAGATGGAATCTGAAGCCAGACACGAAGCGTAGATACGGAACACCTCGAACATGCTTGTCGGCACCAAGCACCATACCTCGGATCAAGCTGAAGGTTCATAAGATCTTCATCAACTCCTCTGCGGGCTCCTCAGCGCGATCTAGTAAAGGCCTAGGCATTCAGAGAATCCACACGAAGACTCCAGGAAAAAACTCAAAAGATGACAAAAAACGAGGAATGAAGTCCACTACCACACTCATATAGGAAATAGGGCAATTTATGGTGAATTCAGGGCAGATGCATTTAATCTCGGGCGGCTTCCCCCTCCCCTCCCTCCTCATCGCCAGAAGATAATCTCTTGGAACATAAGAGGCCTCAATGGTCGTAGAAAACAGAAGTCGCTATGGGATCTGATCTTTGCAAAGCGGGATATAGTGTTCGCCGAACAAAGTGCTGAATAGAAGACTTCAAAGCTTCTCCCCTACTCTTTGGAAGCCAAAGGGGAAAGGCTGTATCAATACTTGGTATTTCGCAGTACGGCGAGGAGGGCTGGCGATTCTGCAAGGACCCGACCAGCTGCGCAACTCGAAAGGCTCACTACCGGTGGTCCATTACAGCGTTCACAGGACTCATAGGATCCACAACAAACCCGGGGGCATATCTACCAATGTCTATGGTCCAGCTAACACTAGAGAAACAAAACTGCTTAAAAGTTTAAGATTATCTTCACCGGCTCGATCCAGAACCTTTGGATCATGGGGAGATTACAACCTCCTCTGGCTGGATGAGAAAAGAAGTTCAGACGCTGGATCAAGACACCGGCCCGACCCGATAGGTGATTGACAATCTCAACTGGTGTCGACTGGAACCCCACAAATGGCATCTTTCCCTTTGGACCAATGGAAAGGTGGCAATCCTGTCGCCATAAGCTGGACAGCTTTCTCATCTCAGGCTCCACCTCGCTGTGTTGGAAGGCTTGGCCATGGAGACAAGCATACTTAACACTCCACCCGAGGATCAGGACCAGCCTGTTCGGTATGTGGATAGGAAATTATCACCGCCACGGGAAAGAAACCTTTTTGGTTTGAACAGTTCTGGCTCAATCATCCAGACTTCGAGGCCAAAATTAAAGAATGGTGGAAACAGGCAGAGGTCACGAGGGCTCTAAGATGTATTGATTTCAACAAAGATTAAAAATCTGAAAGCAACTTATCAAAACTTGGAATAAGGACACCTTCGGCAACATCTTTGACTCCCAAAAAAAGCTATCGGAGTAGATGGACAAGATTCAGCAACTGATCAGGGAACAAGGGCTCACGAAAGATCTGAAAGAGCAAGAAATGAAAGTAAACCAGCAACTGGAAGACAAAAAAAAAGCAGGAAGAAATCCTATGGAAACAAAAATCCCGCGTTCAGTGGCTCAAAGAAGGGGGGCGCAACACCAAGTTCTTCCACGGTCAGTCTGCAATGACGCCGCCCTCAGCAGATCACTCATCGACCCTCTGCCACGGTGAACATACACCGCGCCCATGATATAGCTTCTGACGTTATTATTATCGGGACCTTCTCACCGAGCCATCCCTCAATAGATTAGAAGCTATCGCCAAAATAACACAACATGTGCCCTCCCTAGTCACCCGAGAGCGAGCCTGACCTTACTTGACCTATTACCATTGAAGGTGGGTCGGTACAAGATACCCAAAGTAAAGCCCAGTCCCAGACGGCTTCACGGTGACTTCTTCCCACCCAACTGTTGGCCATTGAGATTCGCCGCAGATGCAGGGAAATTATTAGGGACTCCGCAGGAGCCGCAGGACAAGTCCTTCAAGCTCTGCGCCACGTTCCTCATCTTATGCCCAAAGAGAATGAGGCTCCACCCGCACCCAAAGCGATTCGGACCATTGCTCTCTGTAATATCATCTATAAACCGAAAAGGAAATAGCACCGGACTCAAGCCCTATCTTGCCCACCATCACATCTCGGAACAATGCAGTTTACACCAAATGGAATGGAAATTCTAGATAGCGTCATCCTGGCACATGAGGTCATCCTCCTTGAGGAAAACCAAAGCGCCCGAGGTATGCTCCTAAAACTTGATCTTTCCAAAGCATTTGACAAGATTAGTTGGGCTTACATGAGGGATATGCTCCTTGCCTTCGGTTTTGAAGATTGTTGGGTATCATGGATCCTTAATCTCACTTCCAGTGCCTTCTTCTCCATCCATCCTTGTTAATGCGTCCCTTCCAGCCCTTTCACCTTCAGAATCCAGGACAAGGCCACGATCCTCTTTCCCTTTCCTTTTTCTAATCATGGTTGAAGGCCTCAGCCGTAGTATTCATGCAGCAGTAGGCAATGGCAGATCTGGAAGGTCTATATTTTGCATGGCATTTCCCCCCCTATCTCACACTGCCAATTCGTGGATGATACTCTCTTGATGAAATTGCTTGATCAAAGCAAACTCCATTCTTCCAGTCCTCCAAACCTTCTAGAATGCCTCGGGCCTTGGTACCCAACAAGGAACAAATCCCTCATCTTTTCTTTAACACCCCATCATCCAAGACACCTCTCTCAGAGCCTCTTAGGCTTTCAAAGATCTCCCTTCCATCCAAATGCAGCAGTATTCCTTTGTCGGCTCGCGCCCTTGAAACTCCTCCCTGGAACATCTTTTATCCTCCTTTTCCAAAAAATCTCTCCTCCTGGACCCTTCGAACTCTCAATCCCCGGTGACTCATTCTCCTCGGCAGTTCTTGAGGGCTCTCCCACCTACATCTTCTCGATCCTGACTGCCCCCACCTTTGTGCAGACCACCATTAAAAACTTACAGCGGAACTTTCTGTGGCAATGCATCAACACAGAGAAGAAAATTGCGCTGGTAAGTTGGGCTAAAATTTGTAGGCCTAAAGTGCAAGGAGGCCTTGGACTCAGGGATCCAAGCATCATGAATAAAAATTCTCACAGCAAAAATTTGGTGGCAGTGGCTAAAACACCCAAAGGATCTTTGGGCCCAGCTTTGGCGGAAAAAATACGCACCATCAGTAGCAGAAAAAAAACCTCATACTGTGGAATGGCAATACAGGGCTCTTTAGTTTTGAATGAGCCAAAAGCGAGACACCCCTCATCTTGGCCATGCCTTTGGAAGTAAGAGATGGGAGAAAGCGACCCTTTTGCAGGCGACTCCACGGCGACAATGGCCCACCCGCCGAAGCCGGGAAAGATGGAAATTGCGACCAAATCTGCGCCCGAAGCTACTGGCGAGGAATGGTGGCGGTGGCATACTATTGGAAGGGCAATTTTGCGGGGCCAGTGATTGGCCGGATAATGGACAGGAAAAGCTTACACTTAGGCGACCGGGTGGACTTGAAACCATATCAAACGGAGTTGCTTAAAAGGAAAATCGCCAAACTGAAGGGAGAAGACATCCTGAGATGGTGACATCGCCCAAAAGGCACTTTTAGCACAAGTGAAGCCTACCACATAAAATCTCATGCGATCTTGGATCATACAGACAGAATTTGGCAAGATTTGGAATCTTAAGCCCAGCATTTAAAATTACCCTCTTCACGTAGTTGGTGGCTCATTCAATTATCCTCACAGGATAACCTCTCTAAAGCGTGGCTTTGTGGAGGCCCCTCTATGTGTATCCTCGTAGGGAAAGCGGTAAAACCATTAATCACCTCATCACCTCCACAGCGCCCCTGACTCAAATCTGGGATCAAATGGCTGTCCTGTCGCTTTCGGACTATGTTTGGGGCATAAATGTTACCGGAACACCATCCTTGATTGGAAGGATCATCCAGTTCCTCTCCCCTCTTAAATCGGATCCCACGGCAGAATTAATCCCGAGGCTTCATCCTCCAGCCCAGAATGCAGGAAAATCGCGGGATCTTGGGGAATACTTTCCTCCCTTAGCATGATGTTGGACTAGTTGCCGCCCGCCTTATCAGTGGAAACCTCCACCTCCACTTACCCTTGGGCCGAACAGATCCTGGAGACCCCCTCTAAACCCTCATCCTCAAGCTGTGCTCCCCTTCCCCTTCCTCCCCCTCCCACCGCTCCCACACCCACACCCCGATGCCTCTTGATGCGCATGTGGTTTCCTCAAGCTTAACCGGCCAGTGCCTCCAAAAGGCAACCCGGCCCTTGACAGGCCTCTGGTACATTTTTTAGCGATCATGGTGCATTCTTCTAATCAGTGCGAGGCTCCTTGGTCATACCACGAACAATGTGGTGGAACTTTGGGGACTCATTGGGGTTGCATTTGGCCAAGAGCAAACTGTCAGCTCCTTGTGGAAGGCGGCACCCGGATCCTCGTAAGAAGCCTTCTTCAGCTCTAAATGTACCGATCACGAAAAAGATCTCCCCAAGGCTGGCGCCTCTACGCATGGGCTCCATCTCCCTACTTGAGCTTTTTGCACCCAACCCGAATTAATCATACTGATCATGTCGAATTATATGAAAACAAACCAAATGGCGGACTACAGCTAACATAGAACAAGCCGGGAGGGACCGGGAAATCCTACGCAACATTGCTCCTAGATGGTAGCATCCATTTCTTCCACTGATTGCATCAACAGCTGATGGAAATGGAACAATCCGGGATGGGGTATTTAGTAATACCACATGGTATGAGGCGGAAAGGAAACCCGGTAATTGCGGAGCCATGTGCTGGAAGCTTCGTGCATCTTGGGTACATACATCCAAAACTGATACAAATTCTTTCCGCGTCGATGGAGGGGCATTGTACTCCTCGACCACCCTTATGGATTACCTGTCGTTCTCCCTCTTATATTTATGGCTCAGCCAGTTTCTACTCGATTACAGTTATTGATTTGTATAGTTTCTTGGCTTCTCGCACTTCACACGGCTCTGTAGACTCTCATAGCCAATGACCCACCATGCCTTGAAGGAGATAAGCCCACGGCCTCTGGAACCCCGTGACGCACTTCCACCTGCGCCCTCAGGTTCCGGTTCATCCCACCCCGGGCTCTTGAAGTGCAGCTATCGTGCGATGTTTTAATACAGTGGTCCTCAGCACGACCCGGCACCCCCTCCTCTGCGCTGCTCCGCAGGCGTCGCTTCGGCCAGGCTCAGCATGCCTTGCCCGGACCTTGCGTGGACAATATACCCATTTGCTGACCTTATCCTTTGGCTTGGCGGAGTGAAACGATCTCCATTTTGGTTCAAAAGCGGAGGGGAGGTGGCCGAATCTGCCGACTCCTCGCCATTCCCGAAGCCTCCCGGAAAGACACCGGTGATGCCTTCTCTCGGCGATCCCGCGGACAACCTACCACATGCGAGAATCGGAGGGCACAACGATCCCGAAGCTCATCCTTAAATACACCAGGAACCGGACTCATGAGCTTAGGACCATGACAATGAATGTGATAAGCGTGATCCGCAGCGGTGGGCGACAACGGCCCAGGACTCCTGCGGCCTACCTCGGTAGCAAATGCAAAGTTGATATAGATATGAAGCAGATGGCGCCCACGGACATCTGATGGGCCTTTCAGTAGTAAGGACACACATCATTGAAGAATATCAGCGATCCTCTGCCGGAAGTATATGCCGAGACTACACTCGGTGGTTCCTTACTTTGGCTCCTTGGCTCTCAAAGTGGATAATCATCTAGTTTTATCCGGAGATATTAAAGTAATTTTGCAACTAGATTAATATGGTTGGCTAAACTGGTTTCTCCCTTATGGAAAGCGATTCAATGATTACAACTTAAACGGCTTCGATATGTATACGGATCTTGAACTTGAGTTTTTATATAATAAAATCTGGATCTTGAACTTCTGAAGGTTTTTTATATATAATACAAAAAACTTACTTACAAAAAAAATAAAAATATTAATGGGCCTTAAACTTCAGTGAGTTGTATCTAGCGTCCTGGAGCTCAGATGAGGGTGAAACTTGTTAAAAATGTTCAACATATGATTATGAAGGAACCCAATTGAGATCATGTGAAATTTCTAATGGAACATATGAAAATATGCATAGGCATTGCACACGGTTGAAAGGTGAACAAAAGAAGTTTTTGGGTAATAATTAAATGACTATAACTCTATGCTCAAAACTCATAATTGAGAAAGAAACTAGTCATTGGAAAGGTATTGGGATGAGGAGCCATGTAATCACCTAGAATGTTGACAAGAGAAAAATAATTCATAGGAAGTCAGAAAGAATAATTATGGTAACCATGATGGGGAAAAATTGTACATATGTTACCAAAATGGTCTATTTTGGTTTTAACTAAAAATTGTTGTTGTATGCTTGCTTTAACTGGAATTTTTAGAATTTTTATATTATATAGTAAACATGTTGCAAGAAGAGATTAAGTTTGATGATAATTCAATGAAAATTGTATTTAATGAAGTGGTAACTTTAGGTATGAGGAACAAGGCAAGGTTAGTTCTTCAAAATGTGGAATGATTTCTTGCGGAAGCTACCAGCTGAAGATGAATATACTCAGTGAGTAATATAGAAGAGAAGACTTTCAATGGAACTATGAATAGAAAATAATTCCAAATGAAAATTTTTCATGTCAGATGTGGATGCTAGGTGGGAAAGCCATCTGCAATACATGAAAATGCATATATCATAGGCTCATATGGAGATGCAAAGAATGGGGATATGGAACTATGATTTTATAGAATATGAAAGAGTTTGGATATGGTATCAGGAATCTACAAAGGAAATTGAAGACATAATGTTATGTCAAGAATAACTCACAAGTTGATAAAAGGAAAAGACTAAATAATATTAAGGTATGATTCTAGGTGTAGCCATGAAGGCTTGGGATCCACCATAAAAAATAAAAATAAAAATAAAATTCATTCATGTTAATCAGAATGCTCAGTGGAATCTGGGGGTAAGACTAGACCATTAATGGATAAAGGAATGAAGGTCCATTCACTTTGAAGGATACCAAGGTATAGAAAAGTAAGTACTTTATGGGAAGAACTGTTAAAAAAGGAATGGTAAGTTTAGGTGTTATTGTTCTCATAAAATGATCTGGTGTATACATGGAGAAAATGGAAACACCTCCAAGGATCAGTCATATAGTTGTGGGGGTGGTACCTCCTGATTGTTATTAGAGTAGTGTAGTGGAATCATGATTGTATGATAAAACTTCAGGTTGAAGTAATGTAGGTGTGTGCATACTAAAGAAGAGCTAGCAAATACATAAGCAATGCATCATGTGCAAATTGGATCCAGAAGAATGTAACCAAGTTTCAAGAAGTGTTTTTCATAAAGGGAAGAAAGATTCTAAGGTGGATTCAAGCCCTTGAACATCTTAAGTTGTTTGAAAAATAAATAATGAGGTGCATGTCAAGCTACTAAGGGTGAATGGAAATAATCCAGGATGGATGACAAAAATAGAAGAGGATTGTTGATGTATTCCAAAAGTATTGAAGGTAATTACCAAATAGCATGGAGATATCACGTCAAGACGAATGTAAATAGGAAAAATAAGTTCCTAAAGGGAAATCAATAAGGGACCATGAAGAATAAAACAATTTTGTGTTTGGTATAGAATGCAAAAGAAATGGTACCTAAAAAGCATCCATCTCAAGTATAAAATATCCATGGGTGATATTCTAGGGGTTGGAAGTATCTCTGGAATTTATGATGGTGATTCAAAGCAATGCTAACTAATTCCATATTAATTTTATGAAGATGGAAAAGAAGACATATGTACATCATTATGGTATGATATAAATGGACTATGGATGTCAAGTTGAAACCAAATGGGTTGGGAAAGAGAAAAGAATGGTTCAAGCAACTACAAGTGTTGAAGTGTTCAGTCAAGGAAAGGTTGAATCAGTTTGGTCCAAAAATTGAGGAATGTTGAAATTTAATATCAACATAGTATTTGGTTGGAAATGAAAAAAGTAACCAAGAGTGATTGGGTTGGAAAAGTACTCAAGACATAACCAAGCATGTACAATGATTTTAGCAAGAGTAGAAAGGGATACAAGAACTCAATAAGACTTGATATAGCCAAGAACAACAAGGAAAAGTGGTACACGGAGAAAGAGGTTGTTGCAATTGTTGTAGAAACAATTATGTTATGGCTTGTTAGAAAACCATACATAGCACAGGAAAATGGATTGCATATGCATTTATGAGCATGCTAGTGATGCAGTATTAGTGCATATAGATATGTTGTAATGAATGCAGATTTGTTTAAAATAATAATAATAATAATAATAAATTGGTGTATGAGACCCCCTCCGCCCAACAATTTTGACTAGTAAAGTCTGCGAAGGGATACATACCCTACCCCCCTCTAGATTTGAACTTGTGACCTCTTATGTGGAAACATAGGTTCTTAACCATTAGGCCCACTCGGGTTGTATATATATATATATATATATATATATATATATATATATATATCATGTTAAGACCAGGATCAGTCCATTGTTGTATTTATGAATATAAAAGCTTCTAATGATGGATGTTGTGCCAGAAAGGAGGGAATTAATGCAATGCAAGTGTTGCTAATGATTTTGTTGCATATGGAAGGAAGAAACATAAAGATGAAGTGTGGATTATAAGACTAATAAAAGAGGCATGGAAGCTTGTATTGTTATCATCTAATCAAGCAGCATCAAATTTATTTAATGGAAGCTATGCAAGTATATATTTTATGAATTTATGTTGCTTAATTGTTGAAGGGAATTTAGGTAAGAATTCCCTCAGGCAGAGTTTATTTTATAAAACTCCATTATTGTATAATTGGAATCCATTAATGGAATTAAGATACCACAAGGTGTGGTAAAGGTTGAATGCTTGTAATAATTAGAAAAAATGCTAGATTTTGAATGCATACAAATGACATAGTAAAATTTCATGTTATATTGGTTATGAGCTAATAACCAAAGAAATAAAAGGGTATGACCCTGTTATAGGAATAAATGCCAATAAAGCTATTCATGTATAAGACGATGGCATGGTTGGTTATGGAAAGGATATGAGCCACACAAATATCCAATGAACTTATTACTACTAAATAATGTTTGGACTACAACCTTTTTTCTAACAGTGATGAAAACCACATAATTATATTATTGGTGTACTGTTCAGGTCAAAAAGGAAGGCATTCAAATAGTTGAGTAAGCAATATAAGTGTATGGATAATGTGTTGAGGCATTGGCCAAACTTTCCCATTACCAATGGTGAAATACATGTCTTATATATAGAGCATTCTAAAGCCAATAAAAGAGTGCATTGAATAGTAGGGATGAATAAATCATGAAAGTGTGTAACTGGTAGAGTTGCACTTGTACATGATAAAATTGTTAGGCTTGAATTCATTTGTTGAATGCATTTTTGTGAATGCATGCATATATGTTATTTAATGGAAATAAGTATGCTAACAGTTGAAATGTTACAACTATCACTAACTTATGGAGTTGAGAACATTTCAAGGATTGTTAGACATTGCAACATGAAAGTTGCAAGTCAAGTAGTCACATGAGCGGTGACTACAAGAAAAGTTTGTTCTTGAAATAGAGTAATAAAAATAATGATGTTGAAAGAATGAAAATCCTAACGGTTGGAAATCCATATACAGAAAATGATAACTTCATTCAAATTAATAAGTGGTTTGATATCTATGATTGAATTGTTAAGTGTATCCAATTATGAAAATCACTTCGTGAGCCTTGTAAATAAGATAATAGAATTTAATGGTATGTGAAATACTAATAAACTGCTTGGTTGACTGCAAGATGAAAAGATTGTAGAGAAAAGTGGTCTTCAATATGGTGTTGTTGAAATCCATAAGAAGGATTGCATCCTACTATTGCAATAACCAAGAAATTATGAGATGGAATCTCGTACAGGAAGAAACTTTGGATTTCTTTATGAAATAAAATTGAATTTCTGCATGAATTTGTTATGTTATTATCTCATGTAGAATGTATGTGTATGACACATATGAGATAATACTTATTAATGTTGAAATGCTTGGGAATAAAAGTTATCGTTGGAGACACTGGAGCCCTATAAATGTAGAACCTTAGTGGGGTTTTGGTCATGAGATGGCACTCTCCTTGTGTGTGAAAGCCTTGGCAAGATGGATCATTAAAGGACTGTGCAGTAGTGAAAGGATTCTTGAGCCTAGAAGGGTGAGTGCAGCAAGGAAGAGGTAGCTTAAGAATGCTACAGTGGGATGATTTCTTCCTTGAAGCAATTATGTGGAATAGAGAAAAGGACTTCCAGCTAAAGTATGAAGACATGAATCTGGTTCTTGAAAAGAACACCAGAAGGATAAAAAGCTTCAATAACAAAGGCATGGAGATTTCTTAATATTTTGGATTGTAGATTGTATATAATGCACTAAGGACAATGCATAAATAAGGGAGAGGGGAATGTAATACCCCTGGTCAATCCCTAGTTGTAAATGTAAATATGTTTTATATGTTGGTGAGCCAGGTTATTATAGACCCGAATGCTTATGTGATTATTAGGCCAGAGATCCTAGATGCTAAAGGCCAGTGAGCCTATTATTGTAATATGTAAACACTCATACTATTAATAAAATACATCATTGTTGCAGACTGACCCAAAAAGACAGATGGGGGGCTAAAATCCACTAGAAATGGAAGGGGGGCTCAAGCCCAATAGAATATTATATTAATATTCCTTAAAGCTAAAGTTATGGATATGAATACATCCTAAGTTTCTTAAGTGGGGACAAGTGAATTCCTTGAGTGCCATGTGTCATAAAAGGCTCATGTATATATAAGAGGGATATTTAGTACTTTTCCTGATCATTTGTTCATCATCTGTACAGGGGAAGTGGACTCGGCAGCCATACATGCACGTGGGAGTTGTTTCTAGCAACTAACTAGAAGAAGCGGGTTGTCATGTATGTGATCGAAGAAGCAAGTTGTTAGGCTCGTGGTCGAAGAAGCAGGTTGTCAAGCCCGTGAGCATTCTCTCCAGATGAGAGAATTGTTGGGAGTTAATTCCCAAGGTGCAGCTATAGGGCTATGAGACTCCCTGTTCGACTTGGTGTTGAATCCCCAAAAGGGAAGTGGGGAAGCCGAAGGACTATAGGGCAGAGAAGAAGCACACTTCCTAGGGTGGGACAGGCATGTGGGGGATGACAGACTATAGGTTGGTTGTTAGAGTTGGCACCTGAGTCTAAGAATTGTCGTTGATTGAAAGACCTTAGACTGGCTTAGGACCTCCTTTTCCCTGGTAGAGTTTAGACCCATCTCGGGGGTGACCCACTGCTGAGATTTATGAGAAATGTGGTCTAAGGCTAGGAGGAATGTGGAAGGTTTGCATGCAATTGGTGTTTTTACCACAACAGATATATGTCCATTTAATGAGTATTATTATATTGCACAACGTATGTAATTATGTTAATTACATGTTGTTGTCATTGTAAATACATGTTGTTTATTGTACATGATGTATTTATTTCTATTATTTAAATTGCATATGTATGCGCGGATTCTGAAACATAGTAAAATGCTTGTGAAAAATGACTAGGTAAAATAAGGCAAACCCGTAGACTTGGGGGCCACAGTGAAATTTATAATTTAATTGCATTTTTTTGTAATTATAAATACATGTTGTTTATTGTACATGATGTATTTATTTCTATTATTTAAATTGTATATGTATGCACGGATTGTGAAACATAGTAAAATACTTGTGAAAAATGAGTAGGTAAAATAAGCGGGGCCACAGTGAAATTTATAATTTGACTAAGTGTTGGGGAGGTAATTCATGGATTTAAGTTGAAGGATGGAAAGAGTTGTGTGAAATATGGAAATGAAAAGGAAAATAGGAAAGGAAAATGGAAAGTGGAAACAAAAAGTGAAATAATGGAAAAGAAATGAAAATGAAGTAAAATGAGCATAGAAATAATGAGAATGGAAGATGGAAATAGAAAAATTCTAAGTATAGAGATGGCTAAGTATGGAAATGGTGTGAAAGATTCGAAAAATGTTGAAGTATGGAGAGTATGGAGAGTAGTGAGGAACGAGAGTATAGTGGAAAGAAGGAAAATATGGCTAAGTATTGGAAAGAAGGAAAATATGGCTAAATATTAAGTGTGGAGAGTAAGGAAAAGGAGAGTATACTTAGTCAAATTTTCAAAAATGGAGAGGAACATTTGTGAAAATTGGTGAATAGAGGAGGAAAAACGGTGAGATATTGGGCATTTGACATCTATTTTCAATTCTGTAAGATGTTGAATAGAGCTGAGACATATAGATATTTAGTGAGAAGATAGACATAACAAGTTTCCTTCTTTTAGTATCCTTTCTTTTCCTTATCTTTTGTTTCAAAGAGAAAATATCCCCCTTACACTTTCATACTGAATAAATATAAAACTAAAGCTAATTAGAAAATTGTTGGGTCTTCATGATTAATAGTTTAAGATCTCTCGAACTTTCCAAGTTCAAAGAAAAAAAAATGGTCTCTATTTGATGGGTTAAAACACATCCTATTGTTGAGAATCTAGAATCTTGTTCCATTGGGCTATGGATTCATCCCAATCCAACAAATGCTTATTGGAAAACTTCACTAAAAGAACAAAATATATACATGAAAAAACAATTTTTTTCCTGTAGGGTTGTCTTTTGTTGTTCACCAGCAATTTCTTTGTCTTCAAAAATAATACATACCACCAGTGGAACCTCTTACTCCAAATTCCCTTCTTCTTTTGATGCTTGGAAGATCTCTTCTTCATTAAACTCTGCTCCAAATGAGAAATCAATAGCTTGAAGGTTTAATGTAAAGTGACCACTTTTATCATCATTTTAATTAATCCCATGTAGACATTCTTCTTGTGGCTTTGTATAAACTAGTTGTGGCATTTAAGAACCCGTTGCAACATCGGTTTAATTATAAAATATACCATATAGTAAATCTTAAATGTGTTTAAAATTTTAATTGTTTTTAAATTGCATTAATAATATTATAAATTTTATGATTATTGAAAATTTATAACCAATATTATAAATTAAAATTAAATAATAAGATTACAATTTAATAAAATAAAATTATAAAATATACCATATAGTAAATCTTAAATGTGTTTAAAATTTTAATTGTTTTTAGATTGTATTAATAATATATAAATTTTATAATTATTGAAAATTTATAACCAATATTATAAATTAAAATTAATATAATAAGATTACAACTTAATAAAATAAAATTATATAATTGTATTTAAAGTTGAATTTTTATTATTTTAAACTAAACCATTTGTCATAAAATTTTAAAAAACATGTTTTTTTATCTTATTTTGAATTATACAAACTTATGTTTTAAATATAACTTTTTTATTTATTTATTTATTTTATATTTAGAAAAAACTAAATTTAAGTGAACATAAATTAATAATCTTCATTATATATCATGTGTTTTAAATGTTACGTCAAATGTGTTTTAAATATTACATCATAACAGATAACACCAAATTTCCTATTATTAAATTGTTAAAAAAAAGTAATTAATTAATAAAAGGAGTAGTGTAATTAAGTGTTATATTTTTAATATAACATAATGTAAATTCTAAATATTTATTAAACATTTGAACTTTTAACATTGTTATATTTTAAATATTTATTAAAAATTTGAACTTTTAACATTGTTATTCAGAATGGACAACCCATTGTATTATTGCATAATTCTATTTAGAAAGTTATTTTAATGTGCTTGGAAAAATATTACACTATAAAATCATTATCTATTTTAAATATTTAAATGAAAAATTATTATAAATAATTATTTTAATTTTGTTATTATTGATATATTTATTTACATATCATTTATTATTAATACATAAATTAAGTTATTAATTATTTTTGTCAAAAATTTTAAAAAATTAAAAAAAAAAAATCTATTATCTTTATCTTCAAAAATGTAATGATATCATAAAATAAAAAAATTTACATTCACACAAGCCATATCCTCATTATAAACATAAATTTAAAATAAACATTAAAATATATATCCTAAAACTAAAATCTTTTAAATCACACGAACCCTATCCAACTATAAACATAATTTGAAGGGCGCTGTGGAGGTATCTCCCTTGTTTTATTAAAAACCATTACTTGGTAGCGACTTTTTTCATTAAAAGTGTTTTGTATCCCACAAGCTATCAAATAAAATGAGAATCATTTGGAAGTTTTTCGACGTTTTGATTAGAAAGCTTACCAAAATTTATCAAATAAAATTAGAATCATTTGGAAATTTGTCCACGTATTTAGAAAGCTTTATTTTGCATCTAAAATTGGCGTTTGGAGTTGGCTACGGGGTATTCAAATTATTTGCATCTGATAAGTTTGGTTTTGTTGGTGATTTAAAATTATAGGTTAATGATTTAGAAAATCAAAATTTTGGATGATATTAAAATTAATAATAATATTAATAATTTATTTTTAAGGTTACTATCAAGTCAGACATTAAATTTATGTATAAGTTCCTTTTATTTGTGGGGTTTGTAAAACAAGATAAAGTCCAATGATTTCACTGGTAAGTTAGGCTCACTCAAATTGTATAATTATTACTCTGATACATTGCTATATAGCTCCAAACTTCCAGCTCATTTCTGTAAAGGCTCAGAGTTTTATCATTTTAGATATGAAAAATACAATTTCAACAATGAAAAATGAAAAATTGTAATTTTAGATATGTTTGTAGAAAAAATTCAAAATCCTATAATATTTAAACTTCTAGGTGTAAAGGCAAAGATGTCATTTTAACGACAAATTGTCAATCACATGGCAAATTGCTTGTCAAATATAGTTAAAAATTTCCTATAACTGTCATCATTCTTTGTTAAAAATGTTTATACTATAAAAATTGCCCTTAAATATGGTAGAAATTATATTAGAAGTCAAAATCTTCAACCTTCATGTTGGGAATTTTACCTTTAGAAGTTTCTGTTGATTTTAGAAAGAAATGGTTGGATTTGCATATTTGAGTAGCTAAGTTTGTATAATCAGAGTGTCTTAAAGACTTTTCAACATGCTGAATCCATTTATGCATTTATGCATTCAGAAATGCAATTTAAACAACATTAATTAATGATTTTGGATTTTGTCCAAATTTACAGGATTCCAACCAAAAAAACAAAAAGCAAAAAATAAAACGTTTAACCAATACCTACATATACACTAAATCGACATAAATGTTTTTATAATAATCAAAGTGCATTTTATTTTCAAAAGCATTTAGAGAAATCGGCTGCAATAAGGTCAGCAATAAGCACCAAGCAGTGGTATTACCATGTCCCCAGCAATCAGCACCAAGAACTGGTATTACCGCAAGTTAACCCCTTCGCTCCTGCCCTCACGCAATAAAGCAAGGCAAGTTAACTCCTCCTCTCGCTCGCTCATCAGGGTAAGTTAACTGCTTCACTCGTTCCCTCTGTTTCTCCAATAAATAAATGTTCCGGACCAAACTAATAGACGCCCGGAAAATGAGGGCCTTTATATTTCATGGTGTATCTGTAATATTAAATGCATTACTATTGTCTGTTTGTTTTTTTAAATTTGTATGGTTTTGGATTATTTTTATTAAATTGATTTAATATCTCAAATCTATAGAATTATAGATGTAGAATTATATTGTAAAAATAAAGAGAGAGAGTTCATATTACAATAACTTATGATATGTAATAAAGTGGATGAAGATAAATCTTGGATGAATACTTTGCATTCGTTGGGTTTTGATCAGAACATTTCTAGGCTGTGGTATATATTGAAGTTATAGGGTGATTTGTATGTGAGTTCTACAAGCTTATTAGTAGAGGTAGGTTTAAAAAGGAGTATTTTAATTATTAGAATATTCTTTTGGCCATTATTATTGGAATTAGTCAATTTAATGATTGGTTAAATTTCAAATTATTATGTTTCAATTGCTTATTGTAATTTTATTAATTATTTAAAAATTTTAATTAGTTATTG
>SNQJ01S0001254.1:137883-154486 GCA_010110895.2 Picea sitchensis
ATTCCCCAGACGCTGCCAGCATTCCGAGAAGATTTTGTACGCCCAGAGCCGGAAAAGAAAATTTGCAGGTTAACCGTATACGGGATATTATAAGTGGGAACTGTTTCGGTGGAGCCGAACAGACATTTGCTTCAAAATCGAAAATATATAAAGTCAAACTCGTCCAGCGAGGCCAGAATTTTAGCGGTTTCTGGCTGCTGCCGTCCTTCATCAACCATTCATGCCTGCCGAACTCGAGCAGGCTGGAAGTGGGAAGCGCCATGTTTATTCACGCCTCCAAGCCCATCAAGCGAGGAGAAGAGATCACCATTTCCTATTTCGATACCCTCGTCCCCTTGCTGCAGCGCCAAGCCATGTGCGAAAGCTGGGGTTTCAAGTGCAAGGGCAGGAGATGCATTTTGGAGCTCTCTCTGAAGGCAGCGCTGGAGCCTATAACCGCAAGGTTCGAGCAGTTGCAAGAATAATTTTGCCTAGATTTTTCTTAAACAAATCTTAAACCTTTATTAAGCTTTGTAATTGTCAAGATTAAAATAGATTTAAACTAATATTTGTATTTGTATAAATCACATAATTGCAGTATATTATAAATTAGATATCATAAATTAGATATTATGCTCTCAAGATTATATATTTAGATATTTAGGAGATTAAATATTAGATCAAGATATTATATATTTGATGTCAACTAATCAAAGTTACAAAAATCGTATGGGCGAAAAAAATCGTCAGGGGTCAAGAAAACATCATTTTGGATTAATTATTATTAATTTTTTTTATTTTTTTTTTGGTTTTGTGGTTCTACGTTTTTTTTGAAACATTTAAAGCAACTATAGCATCTAATAGAAAGATTGCCACATGAATATGGAAAGAAAACTGATATATAAGATGTCTAGTGATACATCACACATAAAAAAATGAATCATGTCCTGAATCCTGATTCCTGAGTCATAAAAAAATATAATAAGTGTATCTCATGATCGTCATAACTCATGAGTCATCTACAATGAAATCAAATAAACTATCGATTCCCTCTTGCTCTACCCCTTATACGGAAAAGGTAATTGTTGCAGAAAGTGTTTTTTTTCCTGTAGCACTAGGAGTAGGTTCCCTTGAGGTATATGTGCCTTGTACTGGAGTCGAACGTTCTTTAGAAGAACTAGAAGACCCTCGAGACTGATCTCCCCTAGAAGAAGGTAGAGGAGGCAGACTGCTAGTGCTACCACTGGGTCTATCTCCCTCTAACTATGACTATGGCTCTGTTGGTGGCACACTCGTAGGCTCGGCGTGAAACTGAATATCCTCTGGAATATCCTATGGAACATCTTGATCTAGCTCCTCATAGATACCATGATCATCATCACTATCCTCTAGCCAATCAAGGGCGATCTCAATAACAAGTTCCTCGACCTCCACCCTCCATGCAACAGTGGTGTCAATCCCATCCAATGAAATGCCCTTCGCATCAGGTTTTTTCTCAAGCTGCTTCACCCACAGCCTCAGATTGTAGTAGACGTAGACCAAATCATTAAGGTGTGGGGTATCCAACCTGTAGGAGGATCATAAATTAATTTATTAGAATGTAAAGGAGCATAAAATTTAAATTACAATTTAATAATTTATAATTTTATAATGAATTTAAAATTTAATTTGAAATTCTCTAACCTATTACTCTTTTTGGTGTGTATTTTTTCAAATACACTCCAGTTGCACTCACAACCAGAAGAGCTACATGTCTGGCTAAGCACCTGAATTGTCATCTTCTATAGAATAGGTACATTTGCGCCATATTTTTCCCACCAAGTATCTACAACGAATTAGAGAAACATAAGAGAAGACAATGATTTAGTTTAAAACAAAGAAACAACTTAAGAAGATCAATGGTTAATCTGATAAATTGAAATTTGAAAAATGAATTTTGAAACTTAAAAGTTAAAACAAGGTGAAACAAGGTGAAACTTACTTGGCATTATGTTCTTCTTGTCATTTATGTCCATGTCAAACCCAAATAAGCCAATAGACCTCTTATAGAGTTCCAACTCTTGGGAAAGCTCTAATCGGTCAGCTGCACTTGGCACCCTCCTCTAGACACACTCAAAGAAACCAAACATAACCTTTGAATCAAACCTGAAGCCATAGGTGTAAGAGAATGCAGGGTTGAGGTATAACCCTCCAGCATGAATGGGGCGATGGAGTGTGTTGTTCCATCAGTCATCAATCACCCTCCATATCATTTTTTTTCTCTCATGCCCTTGATCCCCCTTGTCCACATAATCAGAACGAATGGACTCTTTGGCCCTATCCATGGCCTCATATAGGTACCCCATTGCAGGCTTGTCCCCATCGACTAAGTGAAGAACCTTTACCAAAGTTTCACTGATGGTGCACACCTCCTTCACCGCATCCCAAAAGATCTCCTGGTATGCAACTAGACTCATAATGGCTTGCCCCTCTTGTTTACTGCTAAATGATAAAGCACGCCACTCAGGTGAAAGGAACATTTCCTGCAATTCCCACCTAGAATTCAAGAGAGACTAAAGAGAAATAAAACTAGTGGCAAAGCATGTGATGGCAGGATGCACCAAATCTTTGTCACTTGTGAATTTTCTCATCAAGCTAAGTACAAAAGCATGATTGTATATGAATTTTGTGATGTTCCTCGCTAAATCAATGACATCCTTGATCCAATCAATCTTTCCCATATCCTCTAACATCAAGTCAAGGCAATGAGCGACACAAGGAGTCCAAAATAGTGTAGGATACCTGGACATAAGAATCATACCAACAACCACATAATTTGCAATATTGTTCGTTGTGACTTGGACAACATGTTGTGGACCTACCTCTTGGATGAATCCATCCAACAAGTCACAAAGTAATGCCACATCCTTGACATGTGTAGATGCATCCATATATTTCATAAACATTGTCCCCCTGGGACAATGAACCAAGAAATTGAGAAGGGTCCTACCTTTCCCATCAGTCCAACCATCTGACATCACCATGCATCATGTGAACTCCCATGAATCTCGAAGCTCCTGCGAATTCTGAGTGCAATCGACCTTTTCATTTTGAAGGATGGGCCCTCTCAACTCCTCATACGTGGAGGGCTTATACCCCGGGTCAACAATAGCAACATCCTCAAACATGGACACATAGAATGGGTTCCTGGAAAAATTGAATGGAATATCACTCCATAGAAGGCATCTACCCACAATTGTGTCTACTTCTTCTTTCTCTTTTATTTTCAACATGGACCTGATAGACGGTTTTGCACCGGGTGTGGATCTTGGAACCAAAAATGGTGATTTTATTGTAATCATTACAGACTGTGAGGAGTGGATCTCACTAGACTCCACTCCCATTGCCCCAAGAGTGTGTGTGCTTGACTTGGATCTTGAAGTGATTTCTTTTTTCTCGGATTTTGTGTACTTTTTATTTTATGCATAGTCTTCAAGTGCTTTTGTGGCCTTCACAACGAGTTCTAGGCTTGAAATGGGACAAATACCCACCTCATGCCCTGGAATTTTCGCAAGGTGGTATTTTATCATGTATACCCCTCCGATCATTCTTTTCCCAAATAGATTGCATGAGACAATTTGTTGATTCCCTGGATTAACAAGCTCACCATACTCTGAAAAAGGATCTAGTGACTTTGGCATCTTTAATATGGAAAAATATGAACCTAGGAAAAAAAAATCATTTTTTAGCATGTGTTATTGATGAAAAACTGAAAATTTAAAAATCAGAGATAAATCAATTATGTATCTAGCATTCAAAATTGGTTTTGAACCCGAAATAGACACAATTTTTTTTTAACTAGTTTACATTGACCTAGGCCAAGAAAATCCCAAAAACATTTTTGGGCATACACGACAAGAAAGAAAATCACATAACAGTGGCAAAAAATGGTTTTTGATCCATCAAAAATCCATTTGGAAGATTTAAAACTCATTGCCACTAAAAACCTATTAAAATCTATGGTGGAAAAATGAGAAAGAATAGGAAATTTTTTTTTCTTACCTCCAAATTCAAACACTGTGAAGTGGATTGAAATTTTCAATGCCAAATCCACAAATCTGACCCTTTAATCCACAAAATCCCAATGGCAAACTCTTCCACGGTTGGTTGGATGACTTGGCTCTCTTCCTTGTCTCTCCTCCTTGGATAAATGTCAAAATAAAACCAAAAAAACCCGTCATAGATCACTTAAACCGACGAAATTTTTAGCAGGGAAATTTATTTCCTTCGACTCATGATTTTTCCTGCGATTTTTTTTACGATTTAGCGTTTGCTTAATCAAATCATGATTTATCGCGATTTTGGCGATTTTTTGGCGATTTTTGTAACAGAGAAACTAATGCCATCTTGTGAAAAGTTGGAGAATAAAAAGTTTGTGCCTAGTACATTAAATGGTTTATCTAATCACATCAAATGTTTTTTTATGGTAAAAATGGTTTATTTAATCATATCAAATGTTTGTTTATGATGTAGCCAACAACTATGAATCCTTGATGATTCACTCTATGGACCATAAAACTCCACATTAAGATAGAATTTGAAAGGAAAGGAAAATGTTTTTTCAATAAAAAATACTTTCTCAAAATTCAAATATTCTTTAAAAACTTCTATCAAAAAATTCAAAACAACTTTAATTAGGAAATCTGAAAAAAACTGACTCTATTTTCTCTCATTTTGCTCTATAGACTTGGTCTAAAAGAATTGTTTTACCCTCAACTTGTTCTCTCTTTTTTAAAACAAACTCACACTTCAAAATTGTTCATTGTGCTTTTGGATTGAACTGCTTAACACTTGTAAAGATGGAACTCCTTAAAATTTGTAAAGATCCCAATGTTTTTGGTAAAACTTTTACTGATCATTAAGGAGTAACCCAAAACATATGCAGAAAAATTACTACTAATTTTGTTTTAGAAATTGTCCAACACGGGATTTTTCACTAATTCCTTAAAACTCACAATCCAGAAAACTCCTTGATTCCTCTCATTGATTCCTTATTTGAGGGAAAAACTAATTTGTTTATCACTAAAATTTTTCTATCAGGTAGAAAACCTCATTGATTCCTTAACTTCTCTATCACTAAATTTTATTCTATTTAGTAGTTTATAATTTGCATCATTTTAGAAAATTTTTCTCTCCAACACTTTTACTATTGCAAGTTGGGCAAGCATGTTTCTTTTGAAGAATTATGTAGCATGTTTGATCCAAGTGAAGAACATGATTCTTGTCATGTTGAGCCTTGGCTTTTTTGCTAGTTCTCTGTAACATTCCCTCTATCTTCTTCTAAATCTCACAAACCTCATCCCTAAACATGAGTTCCTTGTTGATTTCTCCTTGCTCATGGTCAAAGTTCATAGAAATAATCAGACAAGGAAGTTGATAGACATTAAGGGTTGTAATCCAAATAGATCTCAAAAGGTCAATTGCTTGTGGAATTGCACTGAACTTGATTTTCATTGCATTGAATATATGGGAGACTTTGATTCCATGTTAGGCGATACTTGTGGTTGTACATGTGAAGCCATTGTATTTCCATGTGATTTACAACCTCAATATGTCCATTGGTGTGAGAATGGAATGTTGTCAACATAGAATGATGTGAGTCTAGATGATGCCACAATGTTTTCCAAAAGACATTCACAAATCTAGAATCATGGTTGATGATGATTGTACTATATTGACCATCGTGCTTCCATATGTGTTCAAAGAAAAGTTGTGTTGATTGATGAGTAGCCGTAGTCTTATTGTGAAGCATGATGATGACTGTCTTTGAAAAATTGTTGACCACTACTAAGATTGCATCACGCTAGTGTGTGGTGACAAGATATAGCAATTCACCTGTTTGGCAATGGCATAAACCATGCACAACTTAACGTATTTATTGACATTTAAATTGAGTGAAGGCCAACATAAATACTTCTATAGCATTGTAAGAGCCTTGGAAACTCTAAACTAGTCAATTATTTTGTTGAAATGTGCATCCAAATAAGCTTATGTCAATTCTCACCTTGTAATACATGATGTTGTTCTAGATTTTAGAGCAAATTGTCCTTCAAGTGGTAGTCAAGGGAAGTAGACTACCCTACTTGGAGTTGATTATACATTGATTACAACTTAATGTTGTCTTGGTTGACATGGTTTGATGAGATGGTTGGGAAGTAATGCTTGCACTCTCCCAACCCGAGTTCAAATCCTCGATGAGACTTTGGCCAGTTGTGATTAGGTTAGAAGGATAGGCGTCCCTCTTGCGGGTTTGTCTCTAGATGTCTCAATCCTTGCTAAGTTATAAGTTTCCTGCTAAGTGTTGGCACTAGCCTAGGCTTTATAGTAGCAACCAACTGGATTTGAACCTAGGCCTCACCTAGGTAATCTCGACCAGTTAATAATTCCCCTAGATCTACAAAAAAAAACTTAGTGTTGTCTTCAACAATGGAGGCTATTGAGAAATGGTGTCATAACCATGCATACAAAACGTTGTAAGAAGTGAAGTGATAGGAGGTTGACTAAGGTAATCAACGATTATATTGGTTTTGTCTTTTTGTGTTTAATTAACAACAAAGATTATTGTAGGTAACTAATCCACTTCCACTTGCTTGTTTTCTGCAACATAGACTACAAAAGGGGAAACTCTAGAGGCTTCTGGTTGGTACATATAACCATTCTCTACCTAGAATGTAGTGTCTTCATTGCTAAAGTGTTTGCATAGTAGCATACAACTCCCTTTCACTAGTAGAATACTTATGAATAAAATCATTGAATTTTTTTATAAATGGAAGGCCATTGGGTGACCAACTTGAGTTTTCATGACTCCCATAGGATAGTCTAAATAATTAGTCTATATTTCAAATTGCTAATTTAAATTAGGTAGAGTGAGAACTAGAGATATACAAAGCTTGTATTTGACCTATTCAATACTTACATTGTTGTGTTGATGTACATTTGAATATTGTTTTTCCACCTCCCTTCATTAATTCATTACCAAGCAATGTGGTTGAATCCTAAAACAAACGTGTGATAAAAATGTGCTAAGACAAGGAAACAACTCAGGAATGTTTCTTAATGCTAACCAATCCTTCATGACTTTAATTTTCTCTACGTCAACTCAAATGCCTATAGATTCAATCACATCAAGAAGATACTTAATACTCTTCATTGCAAAAGAGCACTTCTCCAAGTTTGTATAGAGTTTACATTGTTTGAGAGTATTAAGCACCCATTGGCATTGAAACAAATGCTTTTCCCACGATCTGTTGTAAATCACTATCATATAAGTAGACAATGATACATTTCCCTTAAAAAGGGTTTAAGAATATCATCCATGCACATCTTAAAGGTCACAAACACATTTGTTCAACCAAAAGGCATGATTACATGATTACCAATTCGAGGCTCCCTTGGTTTTGAAAGCATAGTTTTAAACCTTTGAATAATTTATGGGGATTTGATGATATCCAACTTGAGGATTTAAAATTGCAAGTATACGTTAACTATGAAGGAGTTAACGTCTACCTGCAATTTTTCTTTTCTCGTTTCTTTTCTTAGAGACATTTGCCCCTCTGTTTTAAACAGATCAATTGCTAGAACATCTAGGCTGCTAGGCGCAGAGAAGTCTTCTAAACTATAAAGTTGTTGGAGCAATCTCTACGATTTCCTGGCAGCACTAACTACGACGGCAAAAAGATCTTCTTGTGATGGCAGATTAATGTTTTCCCGGTGGTCCACATTGATCCCGACCAAGTTGTCCTCGGAAGAAACAACAACGACATTGCTTACCAACAAAAGTTGCACTCTGCTTATTTCTCGTTTGGCATAAAGTCTCGGCCGTGGTCGTCTTTGGTCATCTTGATATCTACGGGGCCCATGAAATCGTCCACTTCTGGAGTAGAAGATCTGCGTCTGAGCAGGTGGTCCGAGATGTCATGCTTTCCATTCCGTCTTTGGGCGTACAAAGTCTTCGCCCGGTGAAGGGCGTATTCTCGGAGTGCTGGCAACGTATGGGGATAGTGCCATGGCACGAACGGGGTCACCGAAAAGTTACCTGTCGGAAAGAGGACACTTTGGAGGGAAGATTGCTCCAAAGTTAGCATAGTCCATTTAAAAATCCACAACTCCAAGATGTCGAAGATTTCGGAGAGGAGCACTTTGGTCACCTTTATAACATAGTCATTTTTTTAATCATAGTTTATTTGTTTTATTGGATAATTTGTCCATTTTTATTTTTGCATCTCATAGGATGAATCATCACATACATTCATTATGGAAGCCTTATTTTCATATGAAGAGAATCAGCAAGTCAGAGGTTTGTATTCCCACGATGGAGGGAGGACTTGCACGGATGATTTTAAGGATGGAATTTTATTTTAAAATGTAGAAACCTTGGGGAATCTTACTAATCCTTCATATGACAACTATAAATGTTTGATGATATTTTTGTAAAAATATTCATATTTCTAAGGATTTTATATAATTTGTATAAAAATTTAGCGATTTTTAAAGTAAAATAATTTTATCCTATAGAATTTGGGCGAATTATTTTTAGAATAACAAATCTTGTTTTGAGAAAAACTATGGAAAATTATCCCATGAATGAAATTTAGACCCTAAAATCATCCCTAGAGGAGGGTGGGTATGCACTGAGAATCACTTAAAAATTATAGATGACGTCACTTAAAAATAAACATATTACATTAATAGTTTTAAAAGCATATAATTTTGATAATTTTCATAGGATGAAGGTTCAGTCATATAAATTTTCAAACTAGTGTTAATATAAATTATATTTATTTTAAAAATTATATTTATGATGAAAATTAAAAAACAGTTAAGTAAAAACTAAGAAGAATGTAATAGAAATATAAAGAAAGAAAAATAAAATAAAATAAAATTGTAAAATAATTACTCAAGGAAGGATGACATAAAGATTCCCTACATGGGGTGTCACGTAGCTAGGATGGGCCATGTAGTAAACATGCAGCCCAAGATATCAATGAGGTTTGTCGCCACCCTACTCTTCATTTCTCAGATGGAGGACAGACTTAATAGCGCTCTTGGGCAGGTCAGACATCTCCCTCACGTGGGTTTAATGGATCTCTCAGTGCACCATGGCAGAGGGGTGGTGATGGGTATGGGAGGTGTGTGCTAGGTCACTCCATCTTCCCTGGTAATCCTCCATTTCTTCTAGGTTGGTCATGGATCGTTTCATTCATCTATGTTTTCGCATTTGTGCTTTGCTCTGCTCAGTTGTCCAGTTCTGCGAGCTCTTCTTCTCAGTTCCGTCCAGGATTTAATCTCTTCCATGCCCCATGAACGTGGGAAACCTAAGAGGGTTCCCTCTTGGTATTTCTATGTAGCAAGGAAGAGGTGCCTTCACAAGCTCGCATAGGCTTCCTCGACAGTTTTGATTTAAAGGAATAAGGAGATGAAGTTGCCTCTCATTGACTATGTGGAGGAGGAATTCTCATAGGAACCAATTATAGTTCCACCTAACTCCCTCCTCTACATGGTTCTGGACCACCATGACCAACCCGACACTAGTCTTCCTGCAATTGCTACAACGACAAACTTGGAGGGGACAACTTGCATAGTCCAAGAAGAAAATCCCTGGGAAGACCAACCGATTGAGCCTCCACCGCATACATCAGCCATGGGCCGATATTTGCACTCACCCCACTTCCTGGTGCCAGAACACCTAGAGCTCATCTTTGAGATAAGGAGAGACATGATGGATCAGCTCCACCAGCACACTCTCCTCAGTAGCAGACTTGGCATGATTTTTGATACCTTCTTGTGCACGCAAAGTAAGCAAAGATTCCCAACATGTGCACAACCTTATGTCTTCACTCCTCACGGCAGCACTCTGGATGCAGGTTTTAATAGTTCATTTAATGTTTAAGGTTCACAGTCTCTCTACACTCCCTTTGCAAAATACAAGGATTTTTTGTACCACTGTCCAGATTTCATGTTTTATGCTCTATCCAGATTTCATGTTCAGTCTTTTTGTTACATGTCTAGATAGCTATGTCACATTACTCTACTACCACCTGCTCTGGTTTCCAATTGTTTGGCAGAGCAGGTGGTGGTTTTTCCTCTTTTTCTACCATAACAAAAGGGCACCACCAGTTTTAGTTTCCACTAGTTGGCGGAACAAGTGGCAGGCCCGGGACCTTGAACTGATATGTATAGTGACAATTTTTTTTTGAGGAATTAAACATTTTTTATTTACAAAAAAAAAGGATGACATAAAGATGCCCAGTCTTGGCTAAGCCATTGGGGAATCATGGAAGAGACCATTTTGCAGAATAAGGATACTATTAAAAAAATTATTAAATCAAAATTTAAGGAGAAAATGTGGTGTGATAAAGAGTTAGAGGAAAAAATAAAACTAAGCTATTATAAGGAGGCAACAACTCTAATCTAAAATATCAAAATTATCTCTCTATTTTGACAAGTGCAAACAAAAAATAAGCATCACTAAAATAAGAACAAATTCTAGTGAGCTCCATAGTGAAACAAAGTGTTGATCAATTCCTAAAATGCCCTTGGACTAAAGAGTGGGTCACCTTTGTGACACCAAGAGGGTTGAAGATGAAAAACATTTTCTCTTAGATTGTCCAGCCTATACCCAGATTAGATCTCATTTTCAAAATATTTGTCACACTACCAACCTTCCTAACTTTTTAACTCAACAAAACTATGGTGATCTTGGAAAGCTCCTCTTGATGATTTTTGAGCACATAACAAAATTCTAAAGAGTTGTGAGTAATCCCTTACCTTCTTAAGGTCAGCTAGACCAATTATTTTTCAATAGACGTTAATTATTATCATCATATATATATATAAATTTATTTTTTATATTATAAATAAGATAAAAAATAGTTTTGAATGAAATATGAGGGTTTCTCGAAGGTAGGATGGATGTAGGCCTAGGGTTTCTATTTTCGGATGTTTTTTGGTGAATTTTAGTGGTGGCTAGAATCTTGAGGTTCTATGTAGTTATAGAAGAAGAACTAAATTGGACTTTGGTGAAAATGACACTCGTGATTCTCTTGCGATATTCCATATTGATGAGGAATATTGGGAGATCCTGAGATGTGCCAAGGATTATTTAATGTGGGATTCTGAGGCTCATACGATGCATATGGAAATTTCACATGGTATGAGAGGTAAGGAATGGTGTTCTATAGGGATACAGATGGACCCCTGCCAGAATTCAAGTTGCGTGCCTTCACAAGTAACGACTCAGTTTTTGAAGTTTCTTAGGGAAATGTCGTTTTGAGTGGAAAGGGAGCCAAGATATGATGACTTTAGAAGTGTGTGAGGTCTAGTGTAGAGAAGATTAGTCTCATGCTAGGGCATGATATCATGTTGGACTCAGTTGAGTTTTTATCTGTTTGGGCACTAGCAGGTAAGTTCATGGGAAAGTTTTTATCTATTCAAGAACTAGTAGGTAAGTTCATGGGAAAGTTGGTGTTAAAGGTACACTTAATTCACTTAATGGAGGTCAAATGGGGGAAAGTTCTCGGTTATTTGTCGCGGTTTCATGTTCTATTAAAAGGCTTGTTTTGTTTCAAGTTAAGTTCGGAGGAGGACATGGAAATTATTAGGGCTTGGCTTGGATTTGGGATTCGTCGAGTCTAGTCCTTAAGCGATGGAATCAAACATTCAATATGTGGACTAACCCTTTTGTTATTCAATATGTTTGGGTTTTACTCCCACGGTTTCCATTGGAGCTCTGGTTGACATTTATCCTTGAATCAAAAGTTAATTTTACAGGAAAGTTTGTCTTCTTTGATGATCGATGTCTTGCTGATGAGGACAAAAGAGTGGTCAGGGTGCTTGTAGTGTTGGATCTTAGTAAAGGGATTTGGCCATAACTGGAAGTGGTGTGGAATTATTGGTCCTTCGTCCTGAATTTAGACTATTGGAAAATCCCTTTTAGGTGTTTCAAGTGTAGGGAGGCCACACATCTGAGGTGGTATTTTCCCATGGTTTCATCTAGTCCGAGGAAGAAAAATAGGCGGGTCATTAATTATGAGGATCCTCCATCAAATGATTTGATTTTAGATGTGTATTCATATGAACCTATTGACGGGTCCTAAATCCCTTTAGTTCAACAACATAAACCAAACCCGCCACCGAGGCCCAATTAGACTCTGCATCGTTTAATAGTGGAATGGTTCTCCAGATCTTGTGATCTGGCCAATTAATCGATGGGCTTTACGTTTTCTTGTGAAGGCCTCTCCTTCGGTTCAGGCGTTCTCTTTTTGTATTTTCTTTTTGGTGTGACTGATATAAGATGGAAAGTCGGTATAAACTAACTAGGCAACAAATGGGAACAAACTTAAACTACTGGAGAAGAGGTTGGGCTTGGGATAACCCTTACAGCCTATCATGTAGACAATGATCATATACCACAGCCCTAGTACTAATACATTAACCATGTGAATATTCCAATTACTGACTAAGATACAAATTATCAGAAGAAAACATGCATGTGATAAACAACAGTAAGAAAAATAATTCGCTCAACTCTAATTATTAATCACATAATAACACAAATATTCATTTTCATCATTAAAGAAAGAACTGTAAAACATTGCATCAAATAACTTATCAATAGATTTAATAGCTCTTACTTGTTACTGCATACATTCATGAGACGAAATACAAAATAGTTCTTCTCCACATCCAATCATACACACTTTTGATGAAAACATAAAATTGTCTTTGGTCCAAAAGAACTTCTCAATTAAAGGTAGCTCCAAAATAATTCTTAACAAACCAGAAATGAGAGTTTCTTGCAACAACCATCAACCTCTGACTAATCGGTCAATGCTCTTATTTATAACATAAAACTAACTGAAAATAATGGCTAAAGTGCAGATAAGTAAAACAAAATTCGTCATGTGGCGTTCTCTCCTATCAGTTTGTCTAGGAGTCATCTCAAGATATCACTTTAAAAGGGTGACTCTTCTCGTACTCCAACCACTAGATGAACAACTCCTTGCAGGTATTGGCGTATGGGAATCTATGTTGTTCCATTGGGTCCATGTAAATCTCTCTGATCTCTACCGCAAGTGCTTGATACTTGACTAGACTAGTACTTAACTATTGCAACATAGCCCGAGCTTTGATCGGGTGTTCCATAAACTGTCACACTTGACCCGGCATTGTGTCTATCACCTTTGCTAGTTCTTCGGCCCATGTTGAGTCTTGCTCGATGTGGGATTTGACTATGTCGCACAAGTCACCGACGTCATCGGATGTGTCAAACGCAGGGAGTCTGATATCCTTCATTTCCTTGTTGATTTTGACCCAGTTTCTTTCACATCTAGCCCATTTCCTTGAATTTCCCGATGAGGCTCCTGAGCCATTCTTGCTCAATACTCGGACGCATATTTCGTGCAATCGAAATTAAAATCGTTTAGAGACTGCATATAGAACAACACTTCGTAAAATAAATATATAAAGTGTAACAGGAAGAATCCAGACTGGTACATACCTGTAAATCTTTCCAAACCTAGTTGTTTGATACTTACGGGATCTCTGCAATCTTTCAAATTGCTTGCACCGCTTCTGTTAGCGCCATCATTTTTTCTCTAGTTAGGTTGGGTTACATCCGTGCACCATAGCATTAAAGATCAAGTACGAAAAAATATGAGAGTTGAAGTCACGCCAGTGGTCGGTTGGCCCTTGGAGTCAGGAAAGGATGTCAGAGCCAAACATGTGTTGAAAGTACGAGTATTTTCCAAAAGAGTCAGATCTTGTCATAAGGGAAGCCGTTAGGCGCCCCAGGTTGAGGCAAGTAGTTTAAACAGAAGTCGTATCATCAAGTGCATCAACCATCATCATCTCATCATGAAGGATGGGGGATTGAAAAATCAAGGTGATCGTACCACACACCCTCTGCAAATCCTATTGGTTGTATCTCACATGCCTAAGAACATACTCGTCGCGCGAATGTGCCATAGAAAATCTTCAATTTTCTTCAAAACATCCAGTCGCCATGAATCCAGTGTTCCCTGGCACGTTTCCATCCATTGCCCGCTCTGTTATAAATTATGGATGTTCTGCATGTGTTATACTCACTAGCCGAGCTTATGCACTGTTGGTAATTCGTCTCGTGAGCCTAGTCTGATCGAATTTTTTTTCTTTAGGCCCTCGTCAAGTTCCCAACTCATAATACAAATACATTGTCGCACCATGGGAACCCCTCAAAATATAAGACGGGGCACACGAAGCACCCGAAGCACCAAGCTTGAGCCCCAAAGCGCCTGGGATTTGTTCTTACTTGCAGGGGGCATTACCGAGGCTTCAAAGGGAGGTTCCTACCTGCCCGCGGAAATGATGGTATCGCACCATGCAGAGGCCGAAGTGGAAGAATTTGTGTCAGAAGGAAGGACGTCGGAAGCCATGCCTTCCCAACAACAGATACACAGGATGTAATGTTCCTGACTTGGCTAGTCTAGGAAACGTTGCTAATGTGTGTGTAGGATCAATGGTTTACAACATATAAATGATCATACAAATGATAAATGCGACAAAGGACTGCAAAGTTTGTATTATGATATCTTTGTGGATTACAAAATGGTCGAATGGGGTTGAATAAACTGACAATACTTGATTAGATCAATAGACAAAGGATCTTATCCGGAATACAAATAAGCAACTAAAAGATAATACCCGGAATATGGGAGCAGTGTGGAATCAATGGATGCGTTGGGACTATGGCAGCTCTGACGGTAACTGCTGGAAGTCTGGAAAGTTCTCTCTGGGAGCTATACTTCTTGGAATGGCCTGGAAACTGTCCCAAATGATGTGCCCTGCTCTATTCCTCAGTACTGGTATCTGTCGGACCCCTCTGTTGATGAATCTAGACCTGAGATGGATACCCCTGGGGAATGCACCCCTCTTCTTCTGGCAAAAATGTGTCCTAGTGATTCCACCATCAGAATCGGACGAGATATGTCTCAAAACGACCATCTTGGTCTACTAGGAAATGGGTCGGAAGGGTTTCCCTGAATCTAGTCTAATGCTCGCTCTGGAACCCCAAATGTGCCCGCCAAAAGTGTCGCACGTCCAAGTCTAGAGAATGCGTCCTAGTTGATTCCTCCGTCAAAATCTGATGAGGAACCAGGAAAAATATGCACCTTTCCCTCCTCTCAAATGGGTCAGAGGGAAATCTTGGAATTCTCCCTGGATGGGATAAGTTGACTAAAAACCCTCTCAGAAGTTGCGCCCTCACTTTAGATGAATGCGCCCTTGCTGTTGAACAATGTGTAACTATTGTTGAAGAATGATGGAATACCTAAATAACCTTCCTCGTGACTAGGGTGTGTCTCTCAACACCGAAATCAGCCACTAGTGTCTTCCTCCTGGAATCCACTAAACTATCTCTCCTGAGATGCGCCTCTTCTCCTCAATGACAAGTCATAATCTACATAATAATGAATTAGGTCGTTGACCCTTCCTTTATATATTTCCAAAACCCTAAATCATGATGAAACCCTAATTCACTGTTGACTTCCAAAACCCTAAATCACCGTTGAAACCCTAATTCACTGTTGACAACTATTTTTCGCTCACAATGACTTAAAAGCGCTTTTAACCCTTTTTATCTCAATGTCACTTTCCGAATATAACCCCTGTGACTGGAGTGACCTCTAGTAACCCTGTTTACCCCTCTTTGGCCCTAGCTATATTCTAACGGGGTGTTTTAGACCATTAAGCCTCCTCTCTGGAGCTCCTATTTGGAAAGGGACATTATAGTCCTCCCTTCACGAAATTGTTTTTCCTCAAGCAATACCAGTCCAGGGTGTTGCAACACCTGCTCCCTCTCCCAAGTAGCATCCTCTACTAGAAGCCCTCTGCATCTGATCAAACACTCTTTGATGACCCTGCTCCTCAGTTTCTTCTCTCGGATGTCCAAAACCTCCTCCGTAACTAACTCCAACTGCCCCTCCTCATCCAACAAGGGAAGCTCCTATGATGTGCTAATGAATTGTCCCACTAACTTTTTGAGGCAAGACATGTGGAACACGTTATGAATCTTGATCCCCTCTGCAAGCTCTAGCTCGTAAGAAACCTCTCCTACTCGGTGCATGATCCTATAAGGACCATAAAATCTGGGCTTGAGCTTCTCGGCCCCACTCTTCTTCATAGATGACTGTCTGTAGGGTTGGAGTCTCAAGAAAACCAAATCTCCAACCTCAAAGTTGTGCTCTATCCTGTGCCTGTCCGCACTTATCTTCTGTCGGTTTTGTGTCATCTGCAGGTTCTCTTTCAACGACTTGAGAATATCCTGACTCTCTATGATCCAATCCTTGGCCTTGGGATCTCTTCTCTCCCTGAAGACCAAGTCTACCAAAGTGGGAGCATCATATATGTACAATGCTTGGAAGGGTGTCATACCAATGAACATGTGGAAGGTGGTGTTGTAGCAATGTTCTCCTAAATGTAACGACTTTACCCACGTTCTCTGTTGTCCTCCTACATAGTTCCTCAAATACCCTTCAACCCACTTGTTGAAAATCTCGGTCTGCCCATCTGTCTAAGGGTGATAGCTAGTGCTAGGTGTCAACTCTGTTCC
>SNQJ01S0001254.1:159267-183354 GCA_010110895.2 Picea sitchensis
TCTCTGGAGCTCCTATTTGGAAAGGGACATTACACCGGAGAAGTGGAAGGCCAAGGAAGAATGAGGAAGCTGGGGAAAACCAAATACCGAGCAAGTTGTGTGCAAGATCGACCACCGAGGAATTACTGATGCGTGATATCTAGCTAGATCCTGTTGAAGCCACAAATCGGTGGAGTGGGAGAAGAATGAGGAGGACAAATTCCACGGGTTCTAACATTCGAGAGATGAATCAATAGCTGAAGCAAGCAAAACTCGCCATTGTTCAACTCTACTAGGAAAATATAGAATTAAGACGACAATTGGCAGCAAAGAACCTTGAGGTGTCAGCATCACAAGGTCATGAAGGGAACCTGACATGGCTCAAGAGACAACTCTGGGAAGTGCAATATACAATCATGCAGCTACGCGAAGCGCAAAGGGTGTTGGAAGAACTGAATATGAAAACATCTCAGGGAATGTGAAGTAGCCGGGGGGAAAGTCTGTGTGGACCTTGTCAGTGCGCAAAAGAGGCATGATTAATGAACTCTATTTTGTCTTCTCAAGCGTGGCACAAATCTTGATAGTTTTTTTTGAAAATTTTCATGTTCTTAATGTAAACCAGGTTGGTTGGCCAAAAGGTGTAGACAATGTCTCTTGTATGTAATCGGAGCTTGATGGAAGTCTAATATAAAGCCTTGAAACTTTGACAGACTGTAAGATGGCATTAATACAGACTGTATTTCTTGCAAGTTAGCCTCGAATTTATACTCAGTGGTGCTCCACGTTTCTTTGTATTTTTCGTTGATATCCTTCTGCGAATAACCTTTGACGCCGATCGATTTCATCGTACGGTGTTGATGTGCCAAAACTGGCTTGGGACACGTGGCAATGGAAACCGGTGACTTAGCTCACAAATATTAGTCGGAGTCGGGACCTTCCTCCAAGGGTGCATTCTTAAACTAAAGTTGGGATCACCAATGTCGAAAAGGTGTCAAGGATTGGTGATCGGAGGTAAACCTATCACGTAGTTTCCTTTGGGTTAGCATCCTCAAAACTCCCGATGCCGAAAAATGTTTAGGAAGTCAGCGATCGGAAAAAAACTTTAGTGTGGTCCAAATGTCTATCGTGATTTGGTCTACTCCAATTTTTCTAAGCGCGTCGGGTATCGTCTATCGGCGATATCATTTCTTTCTTCATTTAACATTTACTCTTTTCACCTTTTACCAACGTCGAAGGGGATCGGTTGTTGGCGATATCCTTGTATGATGCTTGTCATGAAAGAAAACTTCCTTTTGTCGATGTCGATCGATGCTCGACGACTGCGGTTTTTTAGTGATTTTCTTTCATCCTTTAATTTCTTCTGATGTCGAATCTTTGAGCACATCGGGGAGAAGTGTTCTAGCGGCTAATTTCTTATTTAAGCGTTAAGTCTTTTTTTTTTTTTTTAATTCATGAGTTTTCATATATTCAAGCAAACTTTGGAAGACTTAATGAGAGTAAAAAATGATAAGCAAAGGCAACATTTTTCATAATGAAGTCGAATTAGACAGTGCAAAAGATCAAGTGGTACCCAAAAAGTAAAATTTGACATAGGATTTTTAGGGTGTGTTGAGTGCTCAACGGAACCAAAGATAGAGACATAGGTGAATCAAGTGGTTTTATCACAAAATCTAGGCAAAGCAAGGGGGAGGATTCGTAGTATTGGTTTATAGACTTTACCAACGAAGTCTTTGGCTAAGAAATAAAAAGGTAACTATTGTTTTTCTTCCCTTGATTCCAAAGAAATAAGTTCTTCTTCAATTCATAATTCATTTCCATCTATCTCTGCTCATGAGGGGCCTAAGGAATTTCATTAGGCTTGGTGGGTGGGGATCTAGATTTTTTTTTATTAGGGTTTCTAACAAACTCTCTTGGGCCTCATGTTTTGTTAGATTCTGCTAAAGATATTTATCCCCTCTACTTAGATTCAAGTCCCCTCTATCCTTTCTATCATATTCATTTGCAAAAACCTATAGAGAGGACAAAGCCTAGTGTTGTTGATGGAGGTCTTGTTCCATTTTTCAAACCCCCTAGAAACCCAGGGCTCAAGTATTTCCTCTCGAAAGAAAAGTTAAAATATTCAAAAGAGGTGTTGCAAGGTAGACAACAAACCATTGCTAGGGCACCTAGAGTAGATAATCTCGTGGCAAAGGTTTCCTCATGATTATTCAGTGATTAAACGTGAGACTATCCCTCTATATGATGTTATCTTTGTATAGACCTAATGTCATTATGTTGCAAGAAACTATGGTTTTTGGGACCAAAGCTGTTGAATTTTTTCATCTTTCCTCCCTAGATGGAATTTTAGCGCCATGATGCAGATGGCATATCGGAAGGTTTGGTATCTTCATGGAATTCTTCTTTTATCACTTTGAACACGAGTATGTATGATGCAGGTATTCTTTTGGAAGCAGAAGCCAAATATTTGGGCAAATTTCTCAAGATTGTGAATTGTTATGGTCCGTATGCAAGTGCAGACAGATATGGTACACATTAGAAGGGTCAATGCTTTTGAAAGAAGAAATTTGTATTATCAACAGAGATCTAAATCTGACCCTCTCTTGGAGAGAGGTATGGAGGAATTTATTCAACAGGGCCTATTGGCACAATATTTTTTATTTATGTTTGAAAGTTTGAAGTTGGTTGATGTGGAACCGATCCCGATGGAGAAAAATTGGAGAAATGGAATAATTGGAAGTACAAGGGTCTCAAAACATCTGCACATGTTTTTAGTGGAAAAAGGTTTGTTGGAGGTATGTGACTGGTATTGATCGTGGATATGGGTAGATGCTTCATCTAATGATAGACCTATTATTTTATAGACTGAGAATGAGAACGAAAATTCTCTGAGTCCCTTCAAGTTTAATCATGCATGGTTAAAAGAGGAGGCTTTCCAATATTTAATGATTGATAACTAGATATTTATTTACCTAGGTTCATTTGAGTCAGTTATGGCCTAGTTTGTTGCAAGTTTTAAGCATGTGAAATTCCTTTTGCGAGATTAGGATAAAAAACAAAGGGTTAAATTCCAGGTCGAGATTTTGGATAGTGAGGGGAAACTTGGTAAGATATTCTCTCGTAATTTGATGGGAGTCTTCTTAGAAGAGGAAAGGGAAGAGTGGAGATATTTGGGGGACCAAAAATCTTGTCTGTTGGAAATTGAGGAAATGACTTTCCTATTGAAAATTTGAATAATTTGGTTGGAAGAGGGCGATATAAACAAAAAAATAAATTCATAAGTTTGCAGCTCATGGGAATGTATTCAATACAATTTGGGACCTCAATGGACATGACGGGTCTAAGATTAGATCTTTTATGGAGCTTTCGAGAGACGGGGAGGCTCACTTTGAGGTTGTTTTCAGAGAGTTGGAGGAGAGATAAATTGTGGAGCATATGAGGATTGTAAGCTTGTTTCCTTGATTCTTCAATCATGATTCAAATGAAATAATATGGGCTTCGATCACGAAGGATGAATTGAAAGAAGTTATTTCTATATTTAAACAATCGAAGAGCCAGGGTCCTAATGGGTGGGCTATGAATTTTTGTCTTCAATTTTTTTCCTCCCAACAGATGAGATCCTTAGGGTCATGGAGAAATCCAGGGTTTCAGGTAAAATTTCTGGTGCAATTAATGCAACATTCATTTCCCTAATTCCTAAGATATCAAACCCCTCATCCTTTAACGATTTAGACCTATCTCTTTGTGTAATTTTCTTTATAATTTTCTTGCAAAATTCCTTGTGAATAAGGTTAAATAGGTGATGTCGTTTAGTATTTCAGAGGAGCAATTTGGGTTTCTCTTTAATTGTTAGATATTGGATTCCATAGGAGAAACCCAAGAGGGGATCCATTCAATTAAATTAAATAATTTTCCAATGGTTGTCATGAAATTGGACTTGGAAAAATCTTATGACAATTTCAACTAGACCTTTCTCAGGTTGGTACTTCTATAGATTGGATTGAGCTTGGAAGTGGTCCACTGGATTATGGGATTTGTTTTGTCAGTAAATTTTGCAGTTATCATCAATGGTTCTTCATCGAGGTTTTCTAAAGCATCTACGGGGCTGAAACAAGGTTTCCATTTTCTCCTTTTCTATTCCTGCTGATTGAAAATGGTATAAGCATACTTATTCATGCTACAATAGTGGACGGTTACATTAAGAGAGTGATGGTAGTGGATCAAACAAATTTTACTCAGCCATTGTTCATTGATGATGTTCTTCTTTTTTGGGGGAGGAATGGTTAGGAATTGGAGAACCTTCAATAGTCCCTTAAAGGTATTTCTATTACCCCACACTTTTATGGAGGTAAGAGCCAAGAAAACTATCATTCTCTGTAATGATTTATTGTTGGAAGTGGAAGCACAAATTTGTCTTTTGTTTCCTTTCGGAATAGTGTCTATAGACAATGGTTTAAAATGCCTAGGTTATTATTTGAAACTTAATGACTACAAAATTTCTAACTAGATGTGGTTGTTTAATAAGTTTGAAGGTAGGACTAGTTGTTGGTGTCATCAATGGATCTCCATTGAAGGTCGATTAGTACAACTAAAATCAGTTCTAGAGAGTATTCTAGTCTATTGGATCTCTCTAGTTCATGTGCCAAACAACATCTTAGAAAAAAATGAGGAGGAGAAGTTTCAACTTCTTATAGTCTAGAAAAAATAAGAAGGAGAGTGTATCGTTGGTTAAATGGAATACTCTAGCAAAACTAGGTAAGGATGGAGGTTGGGGTCTTAAGTATTGATGTTAGTGGTAGCATGTGACAGATACTTCCACATTGGCTTGTTTCTAGCATGTGGAATTCATTGAAATCCTAGTGTCAGTTTAGTTTAGTTAAAGGGATTAATTAAAGTAAAGAGATTTTATGAATTAATTATTTTATTAATAGATCATTTAAAGAACATGCTAAAAGTACTTATCATGTAGCATGCAATATAAATCTCAAGTATGTGTGAGCAGGGATGATTTTAAGGATGGAAATTTATTTTAAAATGTAGAAACCATGGCGAATATTACTAATCCTTCATATGTCAACTATAAATGTTTGGCGATATTTTTTTAAAAATATTCAAATTTCTAAGTATTTTATATAGTTTTTATAAAATTTTGGCAATTTTTAAGGTAAAATAATTTTATCCTTTAGAATTTGGGCGAATCATTTTTAAAATAATGAATCTTTTTTTGGAAAAACCATGGAAAATTAGCCCATGAGTGAAATTTAGCCCCTAAAATCATCCCTGTGTGTGAGAAGTAATCTCAACTATAGATCACTTTGGAGATTATAAATAGATGATAAATCATGATTATAAAAGCAAGGCTAGGGTAAAGGAGAAGAAACTTTTGATGAGAGGTCAAGGTCAGAACTTCGGTGAGAGATCAAGGTTGAAGATAGAAAATAAGGACTTTTTCTAGTGTGAGGAGTGTAGCAGCAAAGAAGGACTTTTGCTTACACATGTGTGAGGAGATTCAAGAAGGATTTCATTTGGAACTATTGAGAGGGTTGGATCACTAAGGAAAATGATTCAAGATCTTGGATAGGTGGAGAAGGATGTCCATCTAGAGATCATACATGTCAAGGAGAAGAGGGAGAAGAGGCAGTTGCAAGTTAGTTTCAACAGTTAGAATCCATAGGAAAGTGTAGCACTGTACGGAAGTGTTTGTACATGTTTTCCCAACATGTACGTGAGTTTTTTGTGGGACAGTAATGTATGTACGTGGGTTTACTCAAGGATATTTACGTACACCTCAGGAAGCATGTTGATACAGGATCATATAAAAACGCTAACATTGTCAGGTTTGTCTGTAGTGTATATTCTCCCAGCGAGCCATTTTCCCTATTACGGGGGCCTTGATTACCTTAATAAAAGCATTTTAGGATTGGTTTTCCCTTCGGGTTTTTTCTAGGGGTTTATACCTAAAAATATAGGTGTCTTGTGCATGAGATTTTGGATTCCTTATTTATGTTTTCATTTCATTTTTAGTTGATTACTCAATTGTAATTTAATTCAATAAGTGTTTTTTTTTTGGAATTAACTGTCAGGTGTTGGGTAGGGGAAATTTCAACATGGTATCAGAGGATACCAAGGGTTGTTAGAGAAAATCAACATGGTATTAGAGCGATATCTTTGAACGAAGGAATCCAATCTCACGGTCGTAGAAAATCTTATCAAAATGATAACCAAGAGGGGGGGATCAAAGGACAGATTTCGAGGAAACAACAGTATAGAAGCAGAACAAGGGTTTTTGTTTTGTAGATATACAGAGTCATACACGAGTCACAGAAGGGATATTCATGTACATACGTGGTTCACATAAGGGACAATTGCGTACATAATAGGCTCCAATAGTGGAAGTCGCGTACATAAGCGGGTTGTAGTGGTGACAGTCGCGTACATGGTTGTACACGACAGTACATGGTTGTACACGACAGTACATGGGAAGTTTCAGCAAAGGGTTATCAGATAATATCTTGAAAATGGAAGTTGGGTTGCAATTTGAGGATAGGTTGGATGGGGTTTGCAGCTAAATTCCTTGGAAGTAGAGGATCATGTTGGTATTGATGAAGAATGGGATCTGGGAATTTTCTAATACTCAGATAACTCCACCAATAGATGCAGAAGATATGGTCATCCATAATCATAGGGATGTGAAATCCATATGCATCATTTTATATGGAGTGAAGGTTCACTTGATCCCTCATTTGTGAGGGAATAAAACTGTGAGGGACATGTCGGAGGCTCTAAAGAGTTTATTTTAGAGCAAGAATGAGAATAAAAAAATGGTGTTGAGAGAGAATCTCAGGGACATAAATATGACAAGATCAATTACAATGACAAGTTATCTCACCCAAATACAACGGGTTTGAGATGAACTAGGTACGCAATTCGGGAAGCAATGGATGATTCAGAGTTGGTGAGGATGGTGCTCAAGGGATTCAAGAAGGAGTGGACACCATTCATCAAAGGAATTGTGGCACAAGAGAATATTTCCAATTTTTCAAGGTTGTGGGATGATCTAAAAATGATCTTTAAAGATTTGGCTAAGTTTTAAGCATGAGTTCATTCACCAATTAGGAATTGATGAAAGAACAAGAAGTTAATGAGATATTATAGCAGCCATAATAAGAAATGCAGATCATAATGTAAGCACAAAGAACAAAAAACCATAACAATAAAGTTGTTAATGGATTTCGACAAGATTTCCTACATCTTCGGGCCTTTGTCTCAGTGGGTGAGGCTTTCTTATTTCTCTTCAATGTTTCAAAAGTACATCATAAAAGTGTCAAAAGGATTACAAACTAGTATGGTTGTGTTATGATCGACCTCAACAATCTAACACAACTAACGGCAATGAAAAAGGCTGAGCGTAGCTCCCGGAATTGGCTTGCAAAGTTCCCCTCCTCAATGGCTTCCCTACATAAAAATGGCTTTGGCTTTCAAATTCCTCAGCGTTTCTCATGTTTTGAACCTCTCTAATTATACTAAGAACCCCTGGTTTATACATATTTGGAGTTGGTATCAATCTCCCAACCTCCTCAAAATATCTGGCCTTAAATCGGGTTCCATATTCCTCAATAATGGCTAAAATCCATTAAAATCAACTGAAAATAACAAAAAAAAACATATTATATTGTAAAAAACCCAAATTTGGAAAAATTGAGGGCGCAACCCCCTATTCTCGGGCTCCTAGTCATATGGGGTAGGTCCATGTGCCCACAGACTAGAACCGATGCATTGCCCCCCTAGTCTTGGCTCCTCGTCTAGTGGATATGGCCATGTGACCATGTCCTATACTCCCACGTGTCATCTATTGGCTTAGCCCCTGAATCCGCAGCTCCTAGTCACAACCTCATGGTCGCAGGCTAGCACCTTGTCAACCGGGCCTATCCCAAACTCTGCACCACCACCATATTTTATATTAAATGTAATATATATTTAAGAAGCAACACCGATAACGCAGCCAATTAGCCCTAGGAGTTTAGTCCATTAGCGTCTGTGGAGGTCGGGGGTTCGAAACTTGTGGGTAACAAAACTTTTTAACCCATCCAACATTGGCTAAATCCGGGGTTCCACGTGATGCCCTCTTATTGGGCCACATGTCACCCCGTGATTATTCCATACCATATAGTCAGCGTACACTCAGTGAATAGTCAACATGCACATTCAGCTGCCACGTCAGCACCTTATAGCCTAGTCACATGTCCAATCAGCTAACATGTCAACATCCATACAACCCATTCACCCTGCCACATCAACATTCGTACAGCCCAATCACCCTACCACATCAGCTTCCGTACAGTCCAGTCACCCTGCCACGTCAGCTTTTGTACAAACCAATTGTCGTCTGTATGACCACGTGTCATCCTTTCATTGGGCCACGTCATGTACGGATTACCACGTCTCATCTGTACAGTTCCACGTGTCAAATTCGTACTCGTCCAACTCAGCCTGAAAACGCCAAATTCGAGTGACATGTGTGACCACTTGGTGATGCCATGCTAGCATGACATCATGATAACGTCACATGTCGTACTGCTGACATCAGCAGTACAACCTGTTGAATTTGACTAGTTTGATTTTTTGTCTGTTTGGGAAATCGGTTAGAACGCGATATCTTTCACATACGGGGTCCATTTGCGAAAAAAAATATATGGCCGAAATCAGCGCAACGCGATGGATACAATGGTGTTGGTTTCGTCTGATTTTGATAACTTTTATTTTTAAGCCTTCCTGGATCCATTTTGGATCATGCCTCCCCACTAAGATCTTTTGGCCCTCCAAAAGGGTATTAACCAGTCATCAAGTGTTGGATATGCCACCCCACTTGTTCCTTGTCTTTGAACTTTGTCTTGTGCACCTGTCTCATCAATATCAATTGCAAAACAACCATGAAAATTGAGAGCATATTGTTAGCCACTTGTACTCTTTCACATTTTACTGAAGCCACTACCATCCATGTTGAAAACATTAGCAACAATAACATTGGAAATATGACTGCAAATGAGCTAACATCTTTGAAGTACTTGCACAACATTAGATTATATTGAAGAACAATATGATTGAACTTCCATTCTACAACCATATCATGTTCATGCTTAAGATCAATTGGTTTACTTGGCACAATTATAGGTGTGTTGCTTGCATAATTTGCCTTCCTTAATTGTTCCATTATTTGTAGATATTGATTTTCTTTTAAGTGATGAGCATGTACAACATATTCATTTCCTTCTTTAGTTAAGTGATATTGATTGTGTTCCGTGTAGAAGATTTCTTTGTGATCATGCAAATAAAGACTACCTAAGATCATTCCACATTCATTGATTGGCACCACATCACACGTTACCTCATCCACAAACTTTGATGAAATTGCAAACTTTAAAGTGCATTGCTTGTTATGTGCAATTTATGATTGTTTCTTATCTATTTAAGTGAGTGAGGTTTATGATGCATCTTAGTGTTAAATCCCAATTGTTTAACCACTTCCTCTAAAATCAAGTTAGATTTAGATCCACTATCTATCAATGTATCAATATTGGAATGTTTCATTATCACCCTTACGTGAAACAATTTACTTCTAGAATCATATCCATCACCAATTTTACATGTCAAACCAACTGTTGTGATTTTAGTCTCATCAACTGAATCATATCCCAAGTCTGTTGGTCGTGTTGTTGCTGCAACTGTTTGCCTCCCTTTCATTTCTTTGAACCACTTCGGTCTCTTCTGAAGATGCAATTTCCAGCAATGGTCATCATTGTGCCCTTCTTTCTTGCAATGCTTGAAAGAGATCTTCTCTTCCCTTATTTTCGTTGAATTTTCTTTCTTGCCAGTCCCCTTCCTTTTGTCCTCTTTCCTTGAAGATGATTCCCCTGATACACCAACTCTTGTTTTCCCTGCTTCAATGTATGTTGTTTGAACATAAACCTCATCAAGATTATCAGGTCCAAACATAAATACAATGTTACAAATATGTGCAGGTAAACATCCTATATACTTCATAAGAGTTTCTTGGGTATGTAATGGAATATTCAACATTAATGTCATCTTACGAAATTCATCTGTGTATTCTTGCACTGTTTGTCCCTTTCTTATTTTAAGACCTTGCCATTCAATTAAATCCTTCTCTTTATAACCCAAAGGATAAAATTGCTTTCTAAGTGAAAAAAATAAATCTTTCCATGATGGAAATACATTACCAACTTGTTGTGTGCCATTTTTCAACTTACTTTTCCACCGGATGAGTGTTGTTCCTGCAATACGAAGTGATGCCAACTTGATTTGGGTTGCCTCATCCTTGATTTGTTGCACACTGCAATAAACTTTCATCTGTCTGACCCAGTTATCAAGCCTCTCAGCATTGACTTCACCATCATACATGGGCAATTCAAATTTCACATCAAGATTAAGTAAAGGAATATCATGTTTATGTTTATGGGAATGTTTTCTTGAGGTGGATTTTGAACTTGTACTTGAAGAAGAAGGAGGTGAAGGAGGAGGTTTAAGAGGATCCTCTCCTTCTTCACTTTTGTCTTGTTTAGAATATTCCCCTTGGAAAGGCCTCTTTTGTTCCAAGTAATCCTCATATAAGACCTTTACCATCTAAAACATGGTGAATAAAGTCTTTTGCAACTCTATCTTGTTTTGAGACATGCCTTCTTCCGATGCCATCTCCTCACTTTGAGAATTCCTCTTTCTTGGTCCAATCTCCGGATCCCCTTCTACAAGATTTCCTTCACCACGATTCAACTTTTCCCTGGTAATCATGCAAACTCAAAAACCAACCGTCAACCTACTTTGATACCACGTGATCCAAAAATGATCTTTAAAGACTTGGCTAAGTTTTAAGCATGAGTTCATTTACCAATTATGAATTGATTAAAGAAGCATAACTTAATGAGATATTATAGTAGCCATAATAAGAAATGTAGATCATAATATAAGCACAAAGAACAACAAACCATAACAACAAAGTTTTTAACAGAGTTCGACAAGATTGCCTACATCTCTGATCCTTTGTCTCAGTGGGTGAGCCTTTCTTATTTCTCTTCAATGTTTAAAAATTACATCAGAAAAGTATCAAAAGGATTACCAACTAGTTTGGTTGTGTTCTCCTCGACCTCAAGAATCCAACACAACTGACGACACTGAAAAAGGATGAGCGTAGTTCCCAGAATTGGTCCGCAAAGTTCCCCTCCTCAATGGATTCCTTGCATAAAAATGGCTTTGGCTTTCGAATTCCTCATCATTTCTCCTATTCAGAACCTCTCTAATGCTGCTAAGAACCCCTGGTTTAAATATATTTGGAGTTGGTATCAATATCCCAACTTCCTTCCAAGATCTGGCCTCAAATAGAGCTCTAGATTCCTCAATAATGGCTAAAATCCATTAAAATCAGTTGAAAATAACAAAAAAAAACATATTATATGGTAAAAAAACCCAAATTTGGAAAACTTCAGGGCATAGCCCCTTATTCCCGGGATCATGTTCATATGGGGCAGGTCCATGTGCCCACATACTAGAACTGGTGCACTGCCCCCCCGGTCTTGGCTCCTGGTCCTATGGGTATGGCCATGTGGCTAGGTCCTATACTCTGACGTGCCTCCTATTGGCTTAGCCCCAAAATCCGCAGCTCCTGGTCACTGGCTAGCACCTCGCCGACCTAGCCTATCTCAAACTCCGCACCACCGCCAAATTTTATATTAAATGTAACATATAGTTAACAAGAAACACCAATACCACAGTCGGTTAGCCCGTGGAGTTTAGTCTGTTGGTGTCTGTGGAGGTCGGGGATTCGAAACTTGCGGGTAGCAAATTTTTTGACCCAACCAACATTGGCTAAATCCGGGGTGCCACGTGGTGCCCTCTAATTGGGCCACGTGTCACCCTGTGATTTGTCTGTACCATACAGTCAACGTACAATCAATGCACAGTCAACATGCATAGTCAGTTTCCACGTCAGTGTCGTACATCCCAGTCAATTGCCACATCAGCATTTGTACATCCCAGTCACCTTGTTACGTCAACATCTGTAAAACCCAGTCACCCTTCCATGTGAGATTCCGTACAACCCAGTCACCCTACCACGTTAGCTTCCGTACAACCCAGTTGTCGTCTATACTACCACGTGTCAGCCTGTCATTGGGCCACGTCATATACAGACTGCCACATGTCATCCATACAATTCCAGATGTCAAATCTGTATTATTCCAAATTACCCCGAAAACATCAAATTTGAGTGACACGTGTCACCTGTTGGTGATTCCACGTCAGCATAATGATGTCATGCCGATGTCACCTTTCGTACTGTTGACGTCAGCAATACGACCTATTGAATTTGACCAATTTGACTTTTTGTCTGTTTGGGAAATCGACAAGAACGTGATATCTTTCACATACGACATCCATTTGTGAAAAAAATATATGGCTGGTATCAGCGCGACGAGCCAGACACAATGGAGTTGGTTTCATCTGATTCCGAGAACTTTTATTTTTAGGCCTTCCTGGATAATAAAAGCATCTTAGGACTAGTTTTCCCTTCGGGTATTTTGTAAGAGTTTATACTTGAAAATATCGGTGTCTTGTGCATGAGATTTTGGATTCCTTATTTATGCTTGTGCTGCATGTTTAGATGATTACTCAATTGTACTTTAATTCAGTAAGTGCTTTGTTTTTAATTAACTGTCTGGTGCTGGGTAGGGAAAATTTCAACATGGTATCAGAGGATACCAAGGGTTGTTAGAGAAAATCAACATGGTATTAGAGCAAGATCTCTAAATGAAGGAATCTAATCTCAGGGTCGTAACAAATCTTATCAAAATGATAACCAACAGGAGGGGATCAAAGGACAGATTTCAGGGAAACAACAGTACAAAGGCAGAACAAGGTTTTTTTTTTGTAGATATATAGAGTCATACACGGGTCATAGAAGGGATAGTCATGTACATATGTGGTTCACATAAGGGACAATTGCGTACATAATGTGCTCCAATAGTGACAGTCACGTACATACGTGGGTTGTAGTGGTGATAGGCACATACATGGTTGTACACAACAGTATATGGGAAGTTTCAGCAAAGGGTTATCAGATAAGATCTTGAAAATGGAAACTGGATTGCAATTTGAGGATAGGTTGGATGGGGTTTGCAACTAAATTCCTTGGAAGGAGAGAATCATGTTAGTATTGATGGAGAATGGGATCTGAGAATTTGCTAATACTCGAATAACTCCACCAATAAAGGCAACAGATATGGTCATCCATAATCATAGGGATGTGAAATCCATACACATCATTTTAGATGTAGTTAAGGTTCACTTGATCCCTCATTTGTGAGGGAATAAAACTGTGAGGGACATGTGGGAGGCTCTAAAGAGTTTATTTTAGAGCAAGAATGAGAATAAAAAAATGGTGCTGAGAGAGAAGCTCAGGGACATAAATATGACAAGATGAATTATGGTGACAAGTTATCTCACCCAAATCCAATGGGTTTGAGATGAACTAGATACGCAATTCAAGAAGCAATGGATGATTCAAAGTTGGTGAGGATGGCATTGAAGGGATTCATGAAGGAGTAGACACCATTCATCAAAGGAATTGTGGCACAAGAGGAGATTTCTTATTTTTCAAGATTGTGGGATGACTTTGTTTAGGAGGAACTTTGAGATGAAGAACTAAATAGAGGTCGGTACAATAGTGATGAGAACCTTTCTCTTGTTAGCCAGGAAAGGAAAGGAAAGTTTAGGAAGATTGCCAATGGAGAGTCTACCTCTCAATACAACAAGAAGAAGGACGAGAGCAAAGTTAAGAGCTATGCATGTTGCAAGTTTGTGAATTATGCAAGGCAATGTTTGAATAGGAAAAAAGGGGTAAATGAAATGAAACCAGAAGTAGTTTCATCGACAAAGACTCAAATGAATGAGTTCTGTAGCTGGTGCATGGTTGATATATAGTGGAACCACATGTAATATGATAGGATCATGAGAGGTGTTTGAGAGCTTCACAGAGTCTGACTCAAAGATGCACGTGGAACTTGGAATGGGGACCAAGCATGTAGTGAAGGGATCTGGAACACTTCCATTTTGGATGGAGTCAGGAGGTGTGTTAATAGTAACAAACGTGTCATGGGTGCCAAAACTCAAGAGGGGTGTGCTCTCAGTCTCAAGGATTGAGAATAAGGGATTTGATGTAGTATTCCAAGATGGACAGATCTTGATCATGCCCAAAGGATATATCTCAGACAAAGAAGCTATCTTTGGAGTTAGAGAGAGAAACTTGTATAGGATAAAGGGCCAGCCTATGTGAGATATGGAAAGCGACAGAGTGACAGAGAATAGGGAGAAGGTAGCTTTGAAGGTTGAGTTGCTCAAAGGTAGCCAACCTTCAGGTTTAGGTGGGAAAGAGTAGCCTTCCAAATCTTTCAAGGATTAATGGCTCAAGATGACCATGCAAGATTCTCAAGAGAAGGAGGCTTCTAGGAGCATGTTCAGAGGCAATGATTCTTCAGAGACATGTTAGAGAGAGATGACAGGGATAGCTTCTATGTCAGAGGGAGCAACCAATTAGGTGGATTGGAGAGCAGGTAAGGTAACCGATTTTGTAGCGAAGATAGAGCCAACTCCATGTGGGAGAAGTACGTTCCTCGCTAAGAGGGAGTATTGATGTTCGTGGCAGCATTGGACAAGTACTTCCACATTGGCTTGTGTCTAGCACGTGGAAGTCGTCAAAAGACTAGAGTTAGTTTAATTTAGTTAAAGGGATTAATTAAAGTAAAGTGTTTTTATGAATTAATTTTTTAATTAATTGAGTTATTTAAGGAACATGATAAAAGTACTAAGCATGTAGCATGTAATCTAAATTTCAAGTGAGTGTGAGAAGTAATCTCAGTCATAGATCACTTTGGAGATTAGAAATGGATTATAACTCGTGATTATAAAAACAAGGCTATGGTAAAGGAGAATACACTTTTAACAATAGGTCAAGGTCGGGACTTTGGCAAGAGATCAAGGTCGAAGATAGAAAAGAAAGACTTTTTCTAGTGTGAGGAGTGTAGAAGTAAAGAAGGACTTTTTCTTACACATGTGTGAGGAGATCTCATTGATTGGGTGAGAAGGATTTCATCAAAGTGTTTAGAGGGTTGGATCACAAAGTACTTTGATTCTAGATCTTGGATAGGTGGAGAAGGATGTCCATCTAGAGATCATATAGGTCAAGGAGAAGAGAGAGCAGAGGCAGGGTTTCAGCTCATAGAATCTGAAGGAAAGTGTAGCACCATACATAAGTGTCCTTATAGGTTTTTTGTACACGTATGTGGGTTTTCTATGGGATAGTCATGTATGTACATGGGATCACTAAAGGATAGTCGCATAGACCTCGAGATGCATGTTGGTACAAGTTCTTACAACAACACAGGCATTGCTAGGTTTGTCTATAGTGTATATTCTCTCAGCATGCCATTTTCCCTATTACGAGAGCTCAGATTTGACCTTAATAAAAACATCTTAGGACTGGTTTTCCCTCCATAGTTTTTCTAGGGGCTTATACCGGAAAATACTCATTTCTTGTCCATGATATTTTGGTTTCCTTATTTATGCTTTTGTTGCATGTTTAGTTGATTACTTAGCTGTGATTTAATTCAATAAGTGATTTATTTGGAATTAAATTTCGGGCTGGGTAGGGGAAATTTCAACATGGTATCTGAAGATACCAAGGGTTGTTAGAGAAAATAAACATTAAGAATATTTGTCCTTTTGGTCGAGCATTGGTGGAAAAACTTTTGTGGCAATTGTTGTTTAATGTATGTTTATGGGGTAGAATTATGCAACAAAGATATTTAAAATATCTTATTGTGGAAAATGGATAAGATATGAGCCAAAATACATTAGAAGGGCATCAAATATTTGGAAAGGATTGCTTCGTGTTTTTCTTTTTCTTGGCTGTTGGGTAGCATGGAAGATTGGTAGGGGAATTTGAATTAGATTGGGAGAAAACCCATGGGTTGGAGCAAGTGGAAATTATAGGATTTTCCTAGATTTGTAAAGGCATTGAATGATCGTGGATACATGGTTCCCACAGATGTAGGAATTTAGGGGGGTGTAAGATAGTTGGTCTCAACTATGGTTCTCAGAGGAAGACTTGAGTTTGGCAAGAAATTAGGAAACTAAGTGGAGGGATTACATTAGATTACTTTATCATAATGTGATTTGGCTTTGTGAAGAGGATGATGAGTTGGTGTGGACGTGGAACAAGGATACTAGGACACTTACGACAAAGTTGTTATATGAAGCACTTTACTTTAGCTTAGATATGGAGTTATGCAAGTCATGGTGGCCTATATTTTGGAAATGGAAGTGCACTAAAGACTAGAATCTTTGCTTGGTTGATGATGGAGAATCATTTCTTGGGATAATAGGAAGAAAAGGGGATGGAAAGGGTTGAACAAATGAACTCTCTATATGGTTGATGAAGAATCAATTGATTGTCTATTTGTTACATGTTCATTTGCTATGCAAGTTTGGAGGGAAATCCTTTTAAGTTTGAACTATCTAGGTTCTTGGAACTTCACTTCACTCAAGAAATGTATGTGGCACTGGGTAAGAAACTCCTTGCTAAGAACATTCAAAGACCTTCCTTGTTATGTTCTATAGGGTATTTGGTTGCATATGAATCATTTATTATTCGATGGATTCCATGTGAGTCTAGGTATCATGCACAAAAGGTCTGCATTATGTTTAATGAATTGAAAAAGGCTCATGTCAACAAAATTGTAAGGCCTAGGCATGCACCAGTTTTTCATATTTCTATAGCTTGGACTTACTTTGATGGGGCATGTGAGGGGGCTCTAGGTCTTTGTGGAGATGGTATGGTTTTACATGTTACATCACATCATTTCTTCTTTTCGAAAATGGGAGCTAATCTTGGTTCAAACACTTGAGGTGAGCTTATTTCTCTTTGGGCTCTTTTAAATTCCACCAAACTAAAAGGTGTTAGACAACTCCATGTCATGGGAGACTCTAATTTTTTTATTAACTAGTTTAATGGTATTGCACAGTTAGAGAGCCTTCTATTGTCATCATGGTAGTGTCAAATTAGAAAGCTATAAGAATCCTTTGACTTAATCTCAATTAAGCACACTTATGGAAAATTCAATCACCAAGATGATGCCCTATCGAAGGAAGCTCTTTTATTTACTCATAATCTCCTAGCTAGTCAAGAATTTCATGGGGAGGAGTTGGTTTTAGAGGTCCAACAACATATCTTTTGATAGATAATTCAAGTTTGAGTTTGTGGTTCTTTCGAAGGGATTTTTTCTCTTCTAATAAGTTGGTCATCCGATAGTCATCTCCAAATTTATTTCCTGAATATGTTGAGTATGGTCCTAAATGTTTGATTATTGTTGTTTTGTCTTGGGTTTTTACTGTCCCCTTTGGATATGTTCCTCAAACTTTTTAAAGGAATAAAATTTATATCTACCAATTAGGTTTGGAAGTACTCCTAGTGAGTGGAGAAGCAAATGTATATTTTGATTTTCATAAAATAGCAAATATATTGATTTTTTTGGAAAGCTAAAAAAAAATACAAACTAATTTTATTTATTTATAAAACAAATATAAATTCATTTTACTGTAACAGTTAGGGATGGGCAATGCGCTTGGTACTTTATGTGGGCAAGCTTTTGGCGCTAATAGACACCATATGCTCGGAATATATCTCCAGCGCTCTTGGATTGTACTCCTGGGATTCGCAGTGTTTCTTCTTCCCCTTTATCTCTTTACAACCCCTATTCTCAGGCTCCTGGGACAAACTGAGGATGTCGCTCAACTATCAGGGAGAGTAGCACTGTGGTGCATTCCTCTTCACTTTTCATTTCCATTCTATTTTGCTATTCAAAGATATTTAATTTCGCAGACAAAGAACTTGATCGTAGGATGGTCAGCTGTAGTTGGAATTGTTGTCTCCGTTCTGTTGAATTGGCTCCTTGTATTGAAGTGGAATATGGGCCTCGACGCCGCACTTGTCTCACTAGACATGGGGTGGTGGATACCTGCCATTATACAATTCTTCTATGTCACCTGTGGAGGGTGTCCACTCACATGGACTGGATTTTCAAGAGAATCTTTTTATGAACTCTGGCCATTTCTAAAACTATCTGTTGCATCTGGTATCATGTTATGGTTAGTAATTTTGAGTTTTGAAGAACGTATTTAGCTTGTCTCAAAATATCATTAGGAAATCCGTGTTTACCAACTGCAAAACCATTATCCATTATGCATTGGGATCTTTGACGTTTTCCATTGTTGTCAACAGCTTGGAGATTTGGTATTACAGAATTTTGGTTCTGATGACAGGACAAGTAAAGAACACGGAAGTTATTGTTGATTCAGTCACTATTTGGTAAGCAAATTGGCTTTAGATATCTTTATTTCATCTTTATATAATACAGAGATAATCATTAACATTAATTGTGAAAATCGATGGAGTAATCTACGCTCTGAATCAAATCAGTACTCACTATGAAATGGACGGAGGTAGCAATCGACATCGTGAATCAAGTCAGTGCTTAGCATAAAATGGACATGTAGATTAGTGTTGATGGAGGTAGCAATTAACATCATGAATCCAACCAGTGTTTGGTATGAAATAGGCATATAAATAAGTGTTGATAGAGGAAGCAATCTACACCATCAGTTATAATTACTATATTGGGGGAATTGGACCCTCCAGTTAAGAAAATCGGATACAAATTCAGTTCAGCTGAATTTCATTCCAATTCGATTCGTTCATCTATAATTCATCGAAATCCCAATCTGACTCTAAAACAAAATTTGCAGGACATCGCATTATGGAATCTATAATTCATCGAAATCCCAATCTGAGTCTAAAACAAAATTTGCAGTACATCGCAGTATGGAATTGTTTCTTGATGTCTTCCATGTTGGGCAGCGGAAGCAAAACATAGCACAAAAGAAGAGCATAAACGAGCTAGATTAAACACACATGAAACCAAGAACAGCAAACACACATTTGACACAGTTATTTATGTGGAAACTCAAATTAGGAAAAAACCACTATCCGTCTTCTTATTATTCAAGGGAGAATTACATAGCCAACCCAGGCATACAACCATCCTCTCCTCACACAATGTACTCGCTTGCACTAGCATTGTACATTGCATTCACATTGTCCATTGCATTCACATTGTCCATTGTATTCACTTTTTCTCTACCTCTATGGGCATGCTCATATATATAACATCTATCACTCAGTTACACAAACTGATCATGAATAGATAACATAGTTACACGAACAGTTCATAAGTAGATTGCATGCATGTGCATGTGTGTGTGCATTGCATATGACCGCATGGAAAAATTCGTTGGCATGTTTTCAACAATCTCCACCTTGACAACAATTTACCTGATATATCATGCTCTTAATTAATTCATCCATCACCTTTTCTGCAAGAGAAGCCAAACACCATCACAGCTCCACAACTTCTTTGACAATACCGTTACGTGAACATGCCTGAAGAATTCACTCCAACATGGACCATTCTATCTCGATCAGTAACCTGTCTAATAGACAGATGCACTTGTCCAAATCTCATGAATCATTAACCACAGACCAAATCACTGCAACCACTGTAGGTGATACTTGTGCTTCTGTGTTTGAAGCACCTATTTCCATGCTTCTCACCTGGTTTTGTCATGTGTCTACTGACAACACCAACTGCATGTGAAATGATGACCATTTCTCCATCGCAATCATCAAACTTCCTACTAGCATATAATACTCGAGACATATAACCCTTTTCTTCTTCATCAATTAAGACATAAACCTAAAGAGAATTTACAATGGAAAGCCAAAGGGATTTTCCCAGTTTCACATTATTCATATTGAATTTCCTAAGTATCTTCACCACATACTTCTATTGTGATAACCAAGCTTACCACATTTCATGTCTTTGTGTATTTCCATGCCCAAGATTTATTTTGTTGCTCCCAGATCCTTCATAACAAACATCCTAACCAACTGATCCAATCTGTTGATCTCAACCATGCCTGTGCTTGCAACAAGCATAACATATAACACCAAGATAATGAATATACCATAAACACAATGGTTATACTCACTTCTTGTAAAATTTGGCTCACCGTGAAGGAATCAAACATCTTGTACCATTTTCCTAGCATGCTTCAGGCCATACAATGATTTTTGAGTTTGTAAATAAATCTCCTGTTGCGATTCTGACTAACCATTCTGGTTGTTCCATATACATCCCCTTATAAAAGGAAATTCATCAAACACTGCATCTCTGTCCATGATGATTTTGTGGGTAGTAGGATCCCACAGTCTGCACCCCTTAACATCATCACCATATCAAAGATCTACTTGTTTGATCTGGGTCCTACTTAGAAAGATGATAAAAAACCATAAGCATCACAACCGAATAATTTCACATTTGAGTAACTACTAGATGACATGTTCATACCTCTTCCTGAATCTTCATGTCTTTTGCAACCGATGGTGACCGAGTTACCAGATAACACAACTGCTTATGTCCACAACTATTGCTGCAACTTGGCATTACTGAACATGCCTATTCGATCCCAACTTCCTTGCAATACTTTCCAAGTTCCATGGATATGAACTTACCTTCATCATATATTCTCAAACAATTGATTGACCTGCCAACACATCAACCTTTCTACAGACCCACCTTTATAAACTAAACACACTGCTCCACCTCGAACTTTGCATTCGAACAACTTTGACCAAATATGGCCAAACCGACCAAGTAAGCATTTATCGCTTACCTCCAGGCCCATTTACAATGAGTTCACCAAGCCTTTTATAGGCTTCATTATATGCAATCCATGGACACAATACCACGGGATACCCAAAACACATGTACCTGAAAAACCACCTGCTTTGACCTAAAATCATATTTAACATACATGTGCCCCCACATATTCAATCTACCTAAATCTATGTCTAGAATTTTCATAGGTGACCTCATAAACCAGGGGTACACATGCCTATCCAAGTCTTACAGACATATGTCCATTTACATGTATTCAATAATTTCTACAACTCCAATGTAAATACATTTTTATTTTTTTTATTTCACGGTGACTCAACCATCACCACCCTACACTTGCTATGCGAACATAGGTGGAGAGACACAACAGACAAACAAAAATTCATCAACCATACTTGTAGCTGAATTTGATTCTATTGTGGAGTCCTCTTTGGATACTTATTATCATTTCCAACAATCCTTCTTGAGATGCCCAGATTTGCCACAAAACCAACATTTTGCCTCACCCTTACTGTCTTTTGATTTAGACCTAGTTGTACCTTTCTGATATTACACTCCTTTTGTAAATCGACTTCTGACCACCATTGCTTCTGTTGTTGAGGTTTCCTTACTAGATCTTCTCATAATCTCCTCAGACAACAAAGCTCCCACAACAGTGTCATAATCAATGGTATTTTTTGTGCTAAACCACATAGTTATGACCAGATGATCCCAAGACTCTGGCAACAAACACAGTAGCATAACCACCTTGTCTTCATCTTCGAACTTTACTTCCATAGAAATTAATCGACAAATCAGAGTATTGAAAACATTCAAGAGATCAACAATTTTCGTACCTTCTTTCATTTGCAAGCTGTAAAACTGCCTCTTCAACAAGATTTTGTTTGACAAGTTCTTTGTCATATATAGACTCTCTAGTTTGGTCCACAAACTTGTTGTTGTCGTCTATTCAACGATGTTAAACAATACCTCATCTGCCAGACACAAACAAATAGTACTGAGGGCTCTTGCATCTAGATCCTCCCAGTCCTCGTCTGTCATGCTTGTCGGTTTCTTTGACTTTCCATCCGACGCCTTTTGCAATCCTTGTTGCACAAGCATATCCTGCATCTTGAGTTTCCATAGCGCAAAGCTATTCTTACCGCTGAATTTCTCCACCTCAAACTTAGAACTTTGCACTTTCTCCATTAGCACACACCGCCCCAAAACAAAATCACAGCTTCTAATAAAACCAAGCCCTTTATATGAAAAACTAACCTTATACTTAAAGATTGAACCCAAAACTAATGGTGAAAAGGTTTTAAAAAATATTTAAAAAATATTTTTATACCTTAATAAAACCTTTTCCCAAATCCATTAAAATTCAACTCTTAAAAATAATATTTAATATCCTTTATATGGAATCCACCTTTAAACATGCACTCACTCTTAAATAATGGGTCGAACTTTAAACATTCACCGCACAACCATGTTACATGTCATATGAAAAGTCGATCCTCCACATTTTTATGTATAAAATATTCACCCTTTTAAAAAAAACTTCATACCATACATACCATTCACACCTTTAAAACCATGCAATTTTTTCCCTTAAATATCGGTTCTCCTTTACGATGGATGGGGGAGCACGAGTTTGATATCAACGCTCCTCTACTATGGACGGGGGAGCGTCGAGTTGTCGATTCTTTGTGTCACGTAAATCGTGCGCGCTGATTTTGGAAAAATTCATATTTCTGAAGTGTGGGAGCGTCGATGCTCCTCTGACACTGTCTAGGGAGCGCCAGTGACTTGAAACCTCATTCAATTACAATTTCTTGCGCTCACAGAATATCTACACACAATTATCCTTGGCTCACCTGTGACACCTACTCAATTCATCTTGGCTTTGATACCACTTGTTGGGCAGCGAAAGCAAAACATAGCACAAAACCATAGCATAAACAAGCTAGATTAAACACACATGAAACCAAGAACAAAAAACACACACTTGACACAGTGATTTATGTGGAAAACCAAATCGGGAAAAAACCATGGGCAATGATTATCAGTCTTCTTATTATTCAAGGGAGAATTACAGTAGCCAACCCAGGCATACAACCATCCTCTCCTCACAAAATGTACTCGCTTGCACTCGCATTGTACATTGCACTCACATTGTCCATTGCATTCACTTTTTCTCTACCTCTATGGGCATGCTCATATATATAACATATATCACTCAGTTACACAGACTGATTATGAATAGATAACATAGTTACACGAACAGTTCATAAGTAGATTGCATGCATCTGCATGTGTGTGTGCATCTGCATATGACTGCATGGGAAAATTCGTTGGCATGTTTTCAACAATATCCACCTTGACAATAATTTACCTGATATATCATGCCCTTAATTAATTCATCCATCACCTTTTCTGCAAGAGAAGCCAAACACCATCACAGCTCCACAACTTCTTTGACAATACCGTTACATGAACATGCATCTGCATGTGACCACATGGGAAAATTCATTGGCATGTTTCCAACATTCCCCAGTCAAAACTTACTAACTCTCCAGCGATAAGGTACCGAAGGAAGGTAGAGTACTTTGAAGCCAACAACGGAAGGTCAGGATCAATATGGTAAGCAAAAACTGAAGAAGACATAAACTCATCGGTGAAATTGGAATCAACCAGGTCAGGAATAGAAAGGGGAAATCTTGGAAACTATTTGTTTGTATGAATAGAGTATAGAAAGGGAGAATCTTGGAAACCATCACTCACTTTGGGCTCCTTTATGAGGTGCTTATGCAGCGTACGCTATCCAACATGGTTCTGACTGGATTGATCTCATGACTTCAAGAGTTGCAATGCTTCATGAGGAAACTGGTTGAACCATCTTGGGTACGAGTGTTCAAATTCAAGCAGAGGCAAACATTGACAAAACAAAGCATACACAATGCAACTATGGAACTGTTAAGCTCTTCTCCACATTTACATAAAAAAACTAAATTGCAAATACATAGAATGAGATAATTCTCTAGAACCATAGAAGAAAAAATCGCCCATAAATATGAAAAATCGTGATTTTTCTGAGGAAACGATTTTTTGTTTAATAAAAATCATGATTTTTTGAGTTTACAAAAAATCTTGATTTTTAGAAAAACTCGTCGCTGTTTTGGAAAAAATTGCAATTTTTTCCAAAAAATCCCCCTGTCGCACCGAGGTCACGGATTAAAAGCCAGTTTTTTTTTTTTTTTTTATCATTTTGTTT
>SNQJ01S0001254.1:183468-199892 GCA_010110895.2 Picea sitchensis
TTTTTTTTTTTTTTATCATTTTGTTTTGCAGTTGATGTGGAGAAGCAAGGGAAGAGGTGTGTGGAGGCCATCAATCATATTTGAGGTGTGCAAAGGCAGGGTATCAAATTCATCCACAAATTTTTAAGATTTTTTTGGTGGAGCAAGTTCAACTGGTTGGATCTTTCAGGAAGGGGAGCAGAAGTAGTAGGAGGAGGAGGAGGAGGAGGAACTTCATCCATACACCATGGAGCATGGAGGATGATGTGCCAATTGAAAATGAAACATCACCTTCTACACAATTTGGAGTAGCTAGTCTTCCATCCATCATTGATCGTCATATAGTTGATGCACGACCAAGACCTTCTACCTCTAGTTCAAGGCCTAGCAACCATCCCCTGATCTTTCCCCATAAAATGGGGAGAGGAAATTTGTATCATATAGCTAGTTGCTAGTTTTTGGACATATACATTTATATATGTGATCATTGATGTCATTTTGTATTGGTTTTAGACTTTCAGTAACAACTTTGATGTATCAATTTTTATTTCACATCCACTATATATATATATCAGTTATTTCTCCATATTTATGTGTCTATGTGTTTATATGATGTTGTTGTTGCTTTATATATTGAAAAATGTTTAAAATTTTGAAAAAAATGAATAAATTATGTATTTTTTAATGCTTGTTGAGGTTTTCTGATTTTTTTGCCAATTTTTCCGATAAGATGTTTTTAGGACCCTTGCCAACTTTTTGCCGATTCCGATGTTTTCTTCTATGTATAGAACACTCCATCCTTCACCTACCTCATAAATGCATACTTATCTATATTTTATGTGCATTTAAGATGCCTATCCACTATCAATTTGGTCAAACAAGTAATGGAGGAATTACTCCATTTAACACTCCCCCTTAATTTCGACCATTACAAAAATCAACACAAATAATGCCTAAGTGTTGTCTCTGAAATTGAAAATTGTTTCTTTGCAATGGCTTGGTGAAGATATCTGCTAATTGTTCTTTCGAACCACAAAACTGTAGCATAATCATTACCATCATTGACAAGTTCGTGGATGAAATGATAGTGAGTGTCTATCTATTTACTCTTGCAGTGAAACACATGATTCTTAGATAATGCAATTGTTGAACTGTTGTCACAAAATCTAGGAGTTGGCTCATTTTGTTCGATCATTCTCAACCAAACAACATGACATGTTGCTAAAGTTCCAGCCACATACTCTGCTTTTGTAGAAGAAATTGTGACGATGGGTTGTTTCTTAGAAGCCCATGAAATCAAGCCTGTACCAAAACAAAATGCATACCCATAGGTATTTTTCCTATCATCAACACTACTTGCAAAATCACTACCTGTATATCCAACAAGTGAATCATCTTCTGAATTTGAATACCAAATTACATAATCTATTGTACCTGCAATATACCTCAAAATTCTTTTTCCAACTTTCCAATGAGAGATTTTGGATTTTCCATAAATCTAGAAATTAAGCTTATTGCATACATAATATCCGGTCGGGTAGCTGTAAGGTACATGAGGATTCCTACAAGCCTCTTATACATAGTATAATCAATTTTTGCTCCTTCATCTTGTTTACTTAGTTTTGTACATGTTGCGATTGGTGTATCTGTTGGCTTGCATTTGTTCATTTTGAACCTTTTCAAAATATCTGTGGCATATTTTTTATGACAAATAAAAATTCTCTTTTCAGATTGCTCAACTTCAATTCCCAGAAAATATTTCATAAGACCAAGATCATTCATTTCAAATTCACTTTGCATGGATGCTTTGAATTCATTCAACAACAAATTTCCTGTATAAATCATGTCATCAACATAGAGACAACCTATCAAAATATTACCTCTCTGGTCTCTTTTGGTGTAAAGTGTGGACTCATTGTTTCTCTTGTTGAACTCATTGTAGAGAAAATAAGTATCGATACGACTGTACCAAGCACTTGGAGATTTCTTCAAGCCGTACAATGTTTTCTTCAATATGTACACTTTGTACTCTTTACCTATGATTTGAAATCCTGGTGGTTGATCCACATAAAATATTCCTTTAAAAAACCATTTAGAATAGATGATTTAACGTCCATTTGATAGTCTCGCCATTTTTTTTGAGTTGCAGCTACCAAAAATTCTCTAACAATATCCAAACATGCTACTGGAGAAAATGTTTCTCCATAGTCAATATTGGGTTGTTGAGCAAACCCTTTTGCTACAAGTCTTGTCTTGTTCTTCTCTACTTTGTATTTCTCATTGAATTTTGTCTTATACACCCATTTAACTCCAATGCTAGTTTTACCTGTGGAGAGATCCACAATATCCCATGTGTTGTTTCTTTCAATTGATTCAATTTCTCCGTTCATTGCATCAACCCATTTTTCTTCCTTGAATTCTTCTTCAAAGTATATTGGTTGATGGGATAACAAAACAAAGTGTGTTTTTTCATCCATGTCATCATTCTGCTCATAAATTTATCTCAAGCTTCTTGTTCTTTGGTTCCTGAGATTTTCTATAGTGGGATCAGAATCATTACTAGAAGAAGACGAAAATGAAGACGAACTATGCTATGTTTGTTCTCCTTGGAATTGTACTTGCAATATTGAAAGTCTTTGTGGAGAATATTGTTGTCTTGTAGCTTCCACCTTCTTATCTTCCTATATAGAAGGAGTATGTTCTACAACTATTTGACTTGTTTGGTTATCCCAATATTTATCTTCTTAGAATTTCACATCTTTGTGTGCTATCAAATTCTTGGTAATAGGATTATACAACCTATATGCTTTAGATTGTTCACTATATCACACAAATATATGTTTTTCACTTCTATCATCAAGCTTTCTCCTCAGCTCTTCAGGAACATGAGCATAATCCACACAACAAAAAAATTTAAAGTGAGAAACACTAGATTTCATACCACTCCAGGCCTCTTGAGGGACTTGATCTTTCAGACTGTTGGTTGGTGAAAAATTTAAAATATAAATTAAGCATGCCACTGCTTCACCCCAGTATTCATTCGACAAATTCCTGGCCTTTAGCATACTCTTGGTCATATTCATTATTGTCTAATTCTTTCTTTCAACTACTCCATTTTGTTGTGGACATGGATGATTTTAGGGGCTAAATTTCCATGGTTTTTCCAAAAACAAGATTCTCTATTTTAAAAATGATTCGCCCAAATTCTATAGGATAAAATTATTTTACCTTAAAAATCGCCAAAATTTTATAAAAACTATTTAAAATCCTTAGAAAATTGAATATTTTTACAAAAATATTACCAAACATTTATAGTTGGCATATAAAGGATTAGTAAGATTTCCCAAGGTTTCTACATTTTAAAATAAATTTCCATCCTTAAAATCATCCCTAGTTGTGGAGTGTATCTTGTGGTAAATTGTCTCTTGATTCCATGCTTCCTGCAATATGTTGCAAATTCCTTCGAGTCATACTCATATCCTCGATCTGATAAAAGTGCTTTTATGTACTTCCCACTCTGTTTCTCTGTCAAGGATTTAAATTCTCTAAATTTTTCAAATGTCTCTTATTTGTGGGTGAAAAAATACACCCATGCTTTTCTGCTAAAATCATCAATGAATGTTAGAAAATAAAATTTTCCTCCTATTGAATGAGTTTGCATTGGACCACAAAGGTTTGTATGCACTAGTTCAAGGTGTTCTTTTTCTCTGTAGGAAGCATTGAGAAAACTATCCCTTTTGTGTTTGGCCAAAATACAACTCTCATAGGAGTTTTCTGTTCATTTATAATGGGAAAACCTTTGACCATATATTTATTCTGTAAAAGACTAAGAATGTTAAATGGTAAATGACCATATCTAAGATGCCACAACCAAGTCTCATCTAATCTTGATACATTCTGTGCATATGACTGTGACAAATTTACATTTCTCAATATCAAAGGGAACATTCTATTTTTGGTCATTTGTATTGTAGCTATAATTTTCTTACTAGTTGGTTGGTCCAAGATTGTACACTTGGAACCTTCAAAAATGACCTTATAACCATGTTCATTCATCTAGCCTACACTCATTAGATTATGTCGAAGAACAGGTACATAATAAACATCATGAATATCCTTCTTTTCATCTTGTTTGGTCAATACAAAAATTATACCCTTTCCTACAACTTTGTTTTGACAATGATCTCCCAATTTGATTTGAGATGTGACAACGCTATCTAAACTAGAAAACAAATATTTGTTACATGTCATATAATCGTTGAAGCCACTATCCAACAACTAGAGATTATGATTTTTGCTTGCTTCTTTTGTGACTTGACATGAGAGGAACATTGATTCAGATGTTCCTTCTTTAGTGTTGGTAACATTTTCTCTAATCCTATTCATATATGCTTGCTTCTTTATGCATTCACTTTCGTAGTGACCAAATTTCTTGCAATAATAGCACTGGATCCTTCATTTGTCGGTCCATATTGACTGATTAAAATTTCTGCCTCTCCCACTTTGGTTCTAACAGGGTCTGTGTAGTTGTTCTAACTATTCACTCTGTTCTAAACATTCTGAAGGTGATCTCTCTCCTGTTTGAAAATGACCTATGCCTCGTTTTCCTCTACTTCTATTCCCTTGACCTCTATCTCTACTTATGGAGGTCTGAGACTGAAATGCATTCTCCAAAGATTCATTATTTCGATTGAACCCACTTTCATGAGTTAACAAAGATCCCATGAGTTCTTCAACTATCAATTGTTACAGGTCTTTTGACTCTTCTATGACAACCACAACCATATTAAACTTATCAGGAAGGCTTTGAGGTACCTTCTCAATGACCTTTTTCTCTTGCATTTATTCTCCATGGGTGCAAAGATGATTCACGATTCTCGTGACATGGGTCATAAAATGATCCACAGAGTCTGAGTCCTTCATTTGAAGAGTCTCAAAAATCTTCTTGAGTGTCTGCAACTTTTCATTTTTTACTTTATCAGTGCCCTAATAGGCGATTTTAAGAGTATCCCATGCATGTTTGGCATGATCTGCTACTGCGACTTTGGGGAAAATATATTCCTCTAACCCTTGTTGGATGAGCCATAGGGATTTTATATCCTTCTTCATGAGTTCTTCGAGGGCATTTCTCTGCGCATTTGTCATTTCTTGTAGATCCTTCAAATCTAGTTCCTGGAATCCATTAAGTACTTCTTCCCACCAATATTCAGACCAAAGGAATTTTTTCATCTTAATAGATCATACATCATAGTTCTTACCTATTAAAACTAGTCCTCATGACAGTGCTGGATTGTTGTTAGATGCCATGAATCTCTTGTTCACAGTCGACTCCCCCTTTATGGATTAAATCTTGTCTGAAATAATTTTCCTCTATTGAATAGGATAAAATCCATATTTTTTCACTCCTAGACACTCCCTGTCCACAACTGGATGCTTCCTATCCACACCTAGACACACGTCCTATCATTGCGGAAAAAATATCGCAAGTGTCAGCCTTTAGTACGCACCTTGTACACTTGTTGGGGGGTGTCCTCCTCCTTTAAGATGCTCTATGTACATAAGAAGGGGGCATCCGTCTCCAAAAACTCAATTTTTCTAAGGGTTTTCCCTCAAACTTTCACCCCAGAATGGCCTAGAAAGCGCTCCTCTTTGTGTTGTAGCTTATCCAAGCTCGAAAATGCTCTCCAACAACCTGCTAATTTCTTTCCAATATTTGAAGAGTCTTAGTCTAACTTTGATACCATGTTCAAGTTCAAGCAAAGGAAAACATTGACAAAACATTGCATACACACACAATGCAACTATGGAGTTGTTTATCTCTTCCCCACATTCACCTAAAAAACTAAATTGCAAATACACAGAATGAGATAATTCTCTAGAACACTCCATCCTTCACCTACCTAATAAATGCATACTTACCTATCTTGTCTGTGCATTTAAGATTCCTATCCACTATCAATTTGGTCAAACAAGTAATGTAGGAATTACTCCATTTAACAACCAAGTCATGGCCAATAGGACACTATTATATATGTAATAGGGATTTTTTTTCCATATTTTACTTATATATATATATTGGTATTTTCTTGAAACTGGATTTTTTCAAAAACACAGTACATAATAACTATAGAATTACTATAAATGGCCATGTAGATAAGTAGCACCGATAAAAATTGCAATTTAATCCATAAATTGAATCAATACTTAGTAGAGATGAGCATATTGTAGATTGGTGTTGCACCGATAGAGATAACAATTCACACCATAAATTGAATGAATACTTCGTACATATGAGCATATTGTAGATTAGTGTTTGTGAAATAGAAATCCACAATCCACAAGATGAATCATATCAATGCCATTATGAAATGGGCATAACATTATTGTTAATCAAGTGATTCAAATGGATCTAGGGAACATCACAAAAGTTTCATAAGTGTCCTAGGACGCTCAGAATGGCTTCAGTAGAGAGAAAAGGGAAAAAATTAAAAGTTCCCAAAACTCAATTAAAAATGCATGATCGCGAAGAGCGCGTCACAATATTTCCAACGACGCAAACGTCTCATCAAACAGAGTTACATATCAAAAGATATAAGCGGTCAAAGTTTTGGTCAACCTAGCCCAGTTAGCAGGGATGAGTCAACATCCGTACCACTGACGTCAACATCAATACAGATGACGTCGGCATCCTTACGGCCTATGTGGAAATCAAAGAGGGTGAAACATGTCATGATGATGTCAACATGCCACGTGATATCACTAGAGGCTACCACATGTCACTCAAATTCGGGCTTTTTAGGGTGCCACGTGGACCAGTAAAAAAGTGCCACGTGGCACCCCCAGGTGATGCCATGTGGAACCACCCAGAAGGTGCCATGTGTCCGAGATGATGTCATCATGCAGAAGTGGGTAAATCAATGGATGCCACGTGGCCCAATAGGAGGGCGCCACATGGCCCAATAGGAGGGTGCCACGTGGCACCCTCAAAATGCACAATGACACCCCATGGAAAAAAAATAAAAAATATATATATATAATGCATGTCACCAAATCTGGCAGCGGTTCCACCATATTTGGTGGAATATTCCACCATCCTACAAACTAATTGTCACCAGAATCTACACTATGTTTAGCAGTGGTTCTGCCATTTTAGGGGTATATGCCAAACATTCCGCCAAATAAGTTACGGTTCCGCCATTCTAGCGGCCGCCCACCAGACTTAGCCTAGCATGCCAAATTTTTTTCTAAGAAAAGGAGGCCCATGGGATTCGACCCTGAGACCTCTACTAACCAAGTGACTAAACTTAGCTCCGCTAACCACTCAACCAATGTACTCATTTATTACACAACCGCCCATAAATTGCATAAAAAAGGGTTCCAGTTCAAATTTTGGGACAGACACTGAGCACGAGAGAGGAGTCTGAGTGTGCCCATACGGCCTGGTACGGATTTTGGAATGATTTTCGATATTTTTCATCATTTATTGCAGGAGTAGTGGCACACAAATCAAGGCAAGGGTGTTTCTTGAGTCTGAAAGTGTTTGACTTGGATCGAGGCATGGAGATAGTCATTTTTAGGTAAAATGATGCCACGAATGCAGTGGCGGTGTTAATTTTCTGATCTGAGCAAATATTTTGTAGCTTAACTACATAATGTGTCATTTATTGTAGAGGCAGTGGCATGGTAACCGAGGCAGAGGTGTCTCTTGGGCCTGAAAGTGTCTGACTCGGATGGAGACGATTTGACAGTCATTTTTAGGTGATTCGACAACGCGAAGTCAATGTCGAGGTCTGTTTTTGTAGCAGACCTTCAAATAAGAAAGCTAAGTTATGGAGAAGCCAATGTAAGCATGTTTTTCATTATGTTGTTTTTTCATTAAATGTTGCAACATAGCATGCATGTTACAGGTCTGAAGGAGCATAGAGAGGCTACAACAAGGCATCAAGATCAACTTATTCCTTCTATCTATTATTTTATTCTCTTCTTTCACATCAAATCAATTAATTATACGTGACAAAGAAATTGTGGCACTTGCATGATAAGTGGCCAATGAAGCAGTTATGAATCTCATGGTTTTGGAATCTCTGTATGGGCTGCATATTTATGCTTGGATATGAGCAGTAGATCTAAGGATTTTGATGGCTCCATGTTGATGGAGGTCATATTTTATTATTCCTCTTTTTATGTATTGAGTATGTGGGAATGATGTCCATGTCAACATCATGGATGCCTCATGAGTATGAGAACTTGTGAAGTTGTATGCATTCCTGCTCACATTTTGATCTCTTGTTGCCGTCACCGAAAAAGGGACTTTGGCCTTACAACTTGTAAAGGAAAGACATCATTACAACGAGGAGAATAAAGCACTCAGGCTTTGGAGCATGACCCGGAGAGGTAGCCCACATCAGGTGAACTTCGTTATCAAGGGACATGTCATATCCATTATGTGTATTATGTTCTTATGTTGTTTTTCCATAAATTTCCACACATAGGATGTTAAAAGAAAGCATGACATATCGCACATAAGGAAAACTAAAGAGGTTCCATTCACTTCGAATTCAAGTGCATAAGACTTCAACTTTACCTTTAATTGCATATCGCTCAAGTAAAATGATCTATAACTGACCCTTTTGAAGGAGTGACATAAACAACCAATTATTGGAAACTTATCACCCCCGGGTCCAGATCATGTGGTATGAGAGAAGGCTTGATACCAATTGCAGGTGTTGAAGAAAAGGATGGAAAGGTCGCCAAAAAAATCATGGTTCGATGAGCTTCAAGAGCTCAACGACATGCTTCAAGAAAAGAATGTTGGATTGAAGACATTGTTGCATGTTGCAGAAGAAGAAAACCAAAAGTTGCAAGAGTAGTTGCAAGCCATGAATATGCAGACATGGGAAGGCTCTACGAATGAGACGGTGATAAGACCATCTTGTGACCATAGAAACTTCACTAGTTATGGGTGTGAGCATGACAGTGAAAATGCATGCACACTTTTTTACGCAAATGAGGATGACCTACATGTATCCATAAACCAAGGAGGATTCCTAGAAGCATCTTCCACTGATCCTTCTCACCAGGAACAACTGGACACATCTCAAGAAGCAGACCAAAGGTCCCAGTTTGAGGTGGAGGTAAATAAACCATGTGTAGTTCCTTTCTTGATTAATGTTGATGATTCTTTTGAAATCCTTGAACAACATGCTTCTTGCATCATCTTAAAGTTGATGAGAAAAATGGGATACGAAGGAGGAGGCCTTGGAACCAATAGACAAGGTATTGTGGATCCCATCGAGGCAGTGGTTTGGCCTTGATATGTCAGGATAGGCTATGTCCCAAAGGATGTTGGAGAAAGCTCCAAAACCATTCGGGAAGAAGACATTGGGAAAGTCACTGAGACTCCAAAGATCAACAGTTCATCAAGGGATGAAATTGATTCAATGCAGGGTGAGAGAACAACTTCTCATGATCAAGGATTTGAGACATCTCCAGGGAGAGATGAGCATGACAATGATAGATTTGAGACCAAATCTTATTGCCAGTCTAACTCCAGAGGAAACCCACTAAGGTATAAGAAATCTCAAAAATCTAAAATGCCATTTGATTATAAGCATGTTAATCATATAAGACAGAGCTTGTGGCATCAAATACCATGCAATTTTTGTGGATTGAGTAACCACGAAATGTCCCAGTGTTGGAAGAGAAAATCCTTGTGCAGGAAGGTTATGACTACCAGGAGAAAGATGAGGATGGAAGATTTCTTTCCACACACGGAAAAGACCATGGGGGAATGCACCTCTGAAGGAGAAAGGCTACTGCAGCCATTGTAGCAGAGATGGGCATCATGAAGCCACTTGTTGGGCCTTACATCCAGATCTATGTCCAAACAGGGACAAGAAGACTAGGAATACACCTCCGAGGGAGACATCCAGTCAGCCAGTGCTGCAGGAAAATTCGCCACCAGGATAAGACCAACTACCAGAGAAAGGACAACTCGGAAAAGAGGACAATTTCAGAAAAATGGTTGAACAAATGGATAAAATCCTTGAGTTAGTCGAGAGTGGCCATATTTTTTAAATCACATGTTGTGATTCATAACCCGTAGAAGTGTATTGTGTAAAAGTGATAATTGTTGATATCACTTCTTTTCTTTTTCTGGCACATGTTGATATTGTTAGGCCTTGTTAGGTAGTTTGGGTAAGGGTTTCTTATTGCAAGTCCAATGGACATGAAACTTAATGTAATGACTTTTGGGGACCAAAATTCCTTTCAGTTGGGAGGTGTGATCCGGATGGATCTAGGGAACATCACAGAAGTTTCAAAAGTGTCTGAGGACACTCAGAATGGATTCAATAGATAGAAAAGGGAAAAAATTCAAAGTTCCAAAAACTCAATTAAAATGGCATGATCACGAATAGTGCGTCGCAATATTTCCAACGGTGCAAACGACTCGTCAAACAGAGTTACAAATCAAAAGATATAAGCAGTCAAAGTTTTGGTCAACCCAGCCCAGTGAGCAAGGATGAGTTAGCATCCGTACTGTTGACGTCAGCATCAGTACAAATGACATAAGAATCCATACAACCTACGTGGAAATCACAGAGGGTGACATGTGTCATGATGACTTCAACATGCCATGTGGGAGCGCCAAAGGCTGCCACGTGTCACTCAAATTCAAGCTTTTTAGGGTGCCACGTGAACCAGTAAAAAAGTGTCATGTGGCACCCCAAATGACACCACGTGGCACCACCTAGAAGGTGCCATGTGTCCAAGGTGACGTCATCATGCACAGGTGGGAAAATCAATGGATTCCATGTGGCCCAATAGGAGGGAACCACGTGGCACCCCCGAAATGCACAATGACACCCCATGGAAAAAATGAAAAAAATATATATAATACATGCCGCCAAATATGGCGGCGGTTCCACCAGATTTGGTGGCATATTCTGCCAACCACCAAACTAACTGTCACCATAATATATGCCATAATATTCTCTATGTTTATCATTGGTTCTGCCATTTTAGAGGTATATGCCAATCAATCCGCCAAATAAGTTATGGTTCCACCATTCTAGCGGTCGCCCGCCAGACTTAGCGAAGTGCGCCAAATTTTATGCTAAAAAAGGGAGGCCCATGGGATTCAACCCCGACACCTTCGCTAACCAAGTGACTAAACTTATCTCCACTAACCACTCAACCAATGAACTCATGTATTACACAACTGCCCAGAAATTGCATAAAAGGGTCTCCGGTTCAAAGTTTGAGATAGACACCGAGAATGAGAGAGGAGTCTGAACGTGCATGTACGGACTGATACAGAATGTACAACCTGGTACAATTTTTTTCACTCTTTTCAAGATTTCTCAGCATTTATTGCAGGAGCAGTGGCACGCAAACTGAGGCAAGGGTGTCTCTTAGGTATGAAAGTGTCTGACTCGAATCGAGGTGTGGAGACAATCATTTTTAGGTAAAATGATGCCACGAACGCAGTGGTAGTGTTATTTTTCTGATCTGAGTAAAGATTTTGTAGCTTAACTCCATAATGAGTCATTTATTGTAGAGGCAATGGCATGGTAATCGAGGCAGAGGTGTATCTTGGGCCTGAAAGTGTCTGACTTGGATGGAGACGATTTGACAGTCATTTTTAGGTGATTTGGCGACGCGAATCCAATGACGAGGTCTTTTTTTTGCAGCAGAGCTTCAGATAAGCAAGCTAAGTTATGGAGAAGCCAATGTAAGAATGTTTTTCACTATGTTGTTTTGTCATTAAGTGTTGCAGCATAGCATTCGTGTTACAGATATGAAGGAGCATAGAAAGGTTGTAGCAAGGCAACAAGATCAACTTATTCATTCTATCTATTCTGTTCTTCTCCTCTTTCACATCAAATCAATCAGTTATATGTGACAGAGAAATTGTGGCACTTGCATGATAAGTGGCCAATGAAGCAGTTCTGAATCTCATGGTTTCGAGATCTCTGTATGGGTTGCATATTTATGCTTGGATCTAAGCAACAAATCTAAGGCTTTCGATGGCTCCATGTTGATGGGGGTCATATTTTATTATTCCTCTTTTTATGTATTGAGTATGTGGTAATGATGTCCATGTCAACATCATGGATGCCTCATGAGTATGAGAACTTGTGAAGTTGTATACATTCTTGCTCACATTTTGATCTCTTGTTGTTGTCATTGAAAAGGGAATTTGTCCTTACAACTTGTAAAGGAGAGACATCATTACAATGAGGAGAATAAAGCAGTCAGGATTTGGAGCATGACCCAAAGAGGTAGCGCACATTGGGTGAACTCCGTTATCAAGGGAAGTGTCATATCCATTATGTGTATTATGTTCTTATGTTGTTTTTCCATGAAATATCGCACATATGGAAAACTAAAGAGGTTTCATTCACATCGAATTCAAGCACATAAGACTTCAACTTTACCTTTAATTGCATATCACTCAAGTAAAACGATCTATAACTGACCCTTTTGAAGGAGTAACATAACCAACCAATTATTGGAAACTTATCACCCCCGGGTCCAGATCATCGAGTTAGCATTCCACTCCACTCATGAATCTAATATGTTTTTACTATTAGCTTAGATTCATGTTAATTTCAACTTTATCAAATTTTTGAATATCAAATTTCTAAAGAAATATCTATAGATGCAAACCTCTTTTCAAATTTAAAAATAATTTGATTTATTTTTTAATCTCTATTCTTGACAGATCCAGGGCTAAGATGGATCTATACTTATTTTAATACTTATTCAACCCAATTCTTAGCATCCAAAATATGTAATTTCATGTAGTGAAATCCACAATTTTTGGAATCTATAGTCAGATTTTGGAACAAACTTCATCCAAAAAAGTGAAAAAATATAAAAACTTAAAACGTTTAGAGGTAGACTACGTCTGGAAGAATTATTTTTCATCGTCACTATAAGTTGGGATAGGCGTAGTTGTAATAAATTAAATGGAAAGACTCGTAGAGACTTCTTTTTCTCTTTGCAACTTTCAAATACATCAATGTGTCTCATCCGTGAGTTCAAACTATAATTAATAGATATAAAGGAGTTTGTTTTGTAGTAAATGATCAAGAAAAATAATAAATCATTTACAACCAACCCTCCAACCCTCGCCAAAAACATAGAAACTTAAAACATTTATACGTAGACTACGTCTAGAAGAATTATGTTTCAACGTCATTGTAAGTTGGGATATGCGTAGTTGTACTAAATTAAATGGAAAGACTTGTAGAGATTTCTATTGCTCTTTGTGACTTTCAAATACATCGATGTGTCCCCTCCATGAGTTCAATCTGTAATTAATATATATAAAGGAGGTTGTTTTGTAGTTAATGATCAAGACAAATAATAAATCATTTACAACCAACCCTTTTAATTATCCTTTTTGGGATTCGTTGGATTTTCATAGTGAGTATTTTTTATGTCTCTTTGTTTCCGGATGGATTGCATATATATGTCCATTTTTACTTTACTATATTCTATGATTGCATGTTTATGTTTTTCGGATACAACGAATGAACGAAAAATGTGTTGAAATGTGCCAACTAATTTCCCATTGGGATATGGGCAGATTTCTTGACTTTGAGAATTCTGCAGTTAGCTTAGCTAAAAATAGAATGTGGATATGTGTAATTATTTGATTAGTTAGTGTAATTGTTTGATCAGTTTGTGTAAGTGTGCAATAGATGCTATATATCTATTCATTCTCGTAGAGGAAAAGGCGGAGTGGGAGATGAGTGTGTGAGGTTTGCAAGGCCATGTTTGGATATTGTAATTCTCCCTTGATCAATAATAATAGCAATTATCATTACCCCATGGATGTTTCTCTTTAAAGGGTTGTACGACATAAATCGATGTGCTCATTATGTAATTGATTGTTGTTGTTTTTATTTATTTGTCATTGAATATTGTTGTGTTTATTCTTATGCTGCCCAACATGTGGTATTAGAGCTTGAGAAGAAGAGAATTTCAATCATTGGGAATCCATGAGCAGAGAAGAAAGAGATGAGGGTTTTCATGTTTGTGAGGAAAACCAATGAGTTCATTCTTTCTGGAGCCAAGGGTTCGGGTGTCTACTAGTTTCGTGAGCAGAAGAGGAGGAGGTTGCCCACCGAAGAGGAAGGCCACTAATTGGAAGAGGGCATTATGTCATTCTTTTTTCTCTCTGTCAAATTTGTTGAAGGGTTGGAGGCTGCAAAGGTCTGTCCAACAGGTCAATGAACTCATTACCCATTGTAGGTGTATGTATATTTAAAAAAATATATATTTACTTTTAAAATACATACACCTTATTTTCCCTTTTGTATGTGGAGATAAAGTCCAACCATTTTTAAAGGCTGAAGTTGAAAGTTGAAGGGTGGGGTAAAAACAATTTGTTTATATATATATATATAACTTATTTGACTTGTGTCGAAAAAGTTTCGGTATTTGATCTAATGGAAAAAGTGTTGAATGCTAAGTTTGAGGTAGAAATTTAACAGAAAGAATAAATTTTAGCTATAGAAGCTCAAGATGTGAGATTTTTTGTGCAACAAGGATTGAAAAAGACGTTGGCGGGTAAAACAAAGAAACCAACAAGCATGATAGCGGAGGACTGGGAAGATCTTGATGCAAGATACCTCAATACCATTTGATTGCGTTTGGCAGATGAATTTTTGTTTAACATCACTTGAGAGGGGGAAACAACAAGAGCGATGATGGTTGAGTCACCGTGAAAGAAAAAAAATATTTATTTACCTTGGAGTTGTTAAAATTATTGATTGCATGTAAATGGGAATACGTCTATAAGACCTGGATAGGGATGGGTACGCCTGGTTTATTGATTCACCTATGAAAATTCTAGACATATATTTAGGTAGATTTAATATGTGGGGGGCATGTATGTTGGGTTAACCTTGACTTGGTGAAAGAGTTAATGAGTTAAATCTATGTTTTTGTCAAAGCACGTGGTCTTTCGGGTCCATGTGTTTTGGGTAGCCTATGGTATTGTGTCCATGGATTGCATGTAATGAAGCCTATAAAGGCTTGGTGAACTCCATTGTAATTGTGCCTAGAGTTAAGCGATGAAGGCTTACTTGGCCAGCTTGATTGGATTGGGTCAAGATAATATTCATGTTAAGGTGGAGCACTGAGACTCCATTGTAAATTCCCTGGAGGTGAGCGACAAAGGTTCACTTAGGTCGTCTTGGCCAGATTTGGTCAAGGTTTTTTGAATGCAATATTCGAGGTGGACAAATGTGTCCAGGTTAGAAAGGTGGGTCTATAGAAAGGTTGATGTGTTTATATATTTGTAGTGAAATGAACATTGGCAAGTCAATCAAGTGTTTGAGAATATATGATGAAGGTAGGTTCATATCCATGGAAATTTGAAACTATTGCAAGGAAGCTAGGATCAAAAGGGCATGTTTAGTAATGCCAAGAAGAAAAAATAGTTGTGGGAAGAAGCGATTGTGCTATCTGGTAACTCGGTCACGATTGGTTGCAAAATAATGGAAGATTCTGAAAGAGGTATGAACAGGTCATCTGGTTATTACTCAAATGTGAAATTATTTGGTTGTGATGCTTATGTTTTTATCAACATTCTAAGTAGGACCCAGATCAAATAGATGGATATTTGATATGTTGATGATGTTAATGGATGTAGATTGTGGGATCCTATTGCCCACATAATTATCATGGAGAGAGACACAGTTTTTGATGAATCTCCTTTTATAAAATCAAACATAGTAAAAGATGAAAGGTTAAAAGCATGATTGGTAGGAGAAGGGTATTTGGAAGGTATTGATTTCCATGAATTTTTCTCATTAGTTGTTAAAATATTGTTTCTAGTCATGTTGTGTTAACACTAGGTGTGTTACTTGATCTTGAGTTAGAAAAACTAGATGTTAAAACAATCTTACATGGAGTTTTTGGATAAGGAGATGTATATGGAACAACCAGAAAGGTTAGTTCAAGATTGCAACAAAATATTTGTTTTCAAACTCATGAAGCATTGTATGGCCTAGCATAGCCAGGCAATGGTACAAGATGTTTGATTCCCTCATTGTGAGACAAATTTTACAAGAAGTGAGTATAACCATTGTGTTTATGGTATATATATTATCTTGTCACTAAATGTTATGCTTGTTGCAAGGACAAACATGTTTGAAATCAACAAGTTGGCTTAGTTGGTTAGGACATTTTTTTTGGCATTATTGATTATGTGTTTTCATTGATGGAAACATGAGTCAAACATGTACAATAATCATAGAAAAAGGAAGATCACCTTGGGGCAGAAGAAATTCATGATCACTGTTGATCACGATAGGATCAATGATCATGAATTTCTTTATTATATCTCCACTCTCATTTCTTTATTATAGCACGGGAAAGGTACTCCCAAACCGAAAAACAAAGGACCAAGCCAAGGCGGGGTAGCC
>SNQJ01S0001255.1:0-10953 GCA_010110895.2 Picea sitchensis
AGTTGATGTACTAACTTACCCAAACGGGGCCCACATGACTTTTGGTGCTTCATCTCCTATGGTTAGGTTTTTGTATGTCTAGGGTTTTGGGCATTCATGTTTATTGTAAAAAGGCCTTGAGAACCTCATTGTAATCATTTTCTTGCGAATGAGCGCAACCATCACATCTCTTCTCAGAGATAAGCCGCTGCCATTCCAACAAGCTTGTTTCCATTGCATTTTACAGTTTCAGCTTATTTCCTTATTGAATAAAAAACCAATTTTACTTTATCTTTGTTATTTTGTGTTAAGCAACTGTTAATAATCTATAGTCATTTCATTATTCTCATAAAATTTGGATCAGTAGTATCAGAGCAGTCTGCTCCTTGTTTTCTTAATGCATGTCCCCAACGAGGTCGGAGTATAAAGAGTTGGGTCTCGAACTTGTTTATCTTGAGGAAAAAATCTCTCGCATGCCCAAGTGAGCTCTCATGGCAGGAGAAAATAAAGATGATGGGACATGGGATCCTTTCAAACTGTTTATTGAGGAATCCCTCACGCAACAAAGGAACGAGATGATGGATAGTTTCATGCAAATCCTTCGGCGGCTACCAAAAGGTGATGCATCTTCTTCGAGCGGAGGCGCCACCTCCTTCAAGGTACAAATAAACTTCAATATTCCTATATTTGAAGGTCAGATAGACGCAAATTTTGTAGACAAGTGGTTGAATCTTCTAGAAGGGTATTTTTCTGTCCATAACTTTTCAAATAGAGAAAAGATTACTTTGGCACTCCTCAAAGTCATTCCCCATGTCAAAGATCGGTGGGAAACTTTCTGTGAGCAAAAGGAAAGAGGAACCCTCATTATTTACAGTCATGGCCACCTGGGAATCCTTTAGGGATGCTATTAAGTAACAATACTACCCTGTCGAAAGTTATGACGACTTGTATACCAAATGGACCACGCTATGGCAAGAAAGAGACCAAGCAGTGTCAGATTTTACAAATATCTTCCATACCTTGTGCACCAAGATGGGTATCAAATATTTGTAGTGACATCTGGTGCTCAAGTATCGCGATGATATGCATATATACAGCCAAACCGAAATGGAATTTCTGGACATCTCTTCCTTGGGCGCGGCCTACTGATATGTCGTCAAAATCAAGCAGAAGCTCAAACAAAAGATACAACAATTTGGGCTTGGGAACCCCTCACAACAAAAGCCAGGAAAGGGCGACCCCAACCCACAAAACAAAGGAAAGATCAAAGATAGACAGTATGAGGACAACCAGTCCAAGCCGCAAGCAAATAAGGACACCAGAAAGACAAAGAAAGATACCAGGAAGTGGTGTGACTTCCATAAGAGCCCTTGGCATAACACTATTGACTGCTACTCAAAGCAGTCACTGGTGGCCAAAGTGAAAGCCTCTGAATCAGATGTGGGTTCTGAATCTGATCCATAACGAGAAAGGGGAAGACATATCATTGACACGGAACCCAGTGCCACCATTGCTACCACCAAGCTCCAGCCTTGTGAACCAGACGAGCCAGAAGAAGGAGAGCACCTCTTCCATTCACAGATGTGGGTAAAAGGCACCCTGCTGCACTTCATCATTGATAGCGATATCTAGATAAACCTCATCTCAGCAGAGGTCATCAAGTGGTTGGCCCTACCGACAACACCGCACCCACAACCCTACACCATTGGATGGCTTTGCCAAGGAAGCAATCTCCGCATCAACCAACAATGCTGACTGTCGTATGACATCAAGCCCTTCAAAGATGAGGTATTGTGTGATGTTGCTCCTCTCGAAGTTTGTGATGTTCTTTTGAGCCAACCTTATTTATGGAAATGGCATGTTGTATATGAGTCTAGGCCTCATAGTGTTATTATTACTTTGAACATGAAATTGTACAGGATACCTGAGGCAGTCCCACCTAGTGCTATTTATTTGATCTCTATTAAGCAATGTAGGAAGGTCATCTCTCAGATGTGGAAGTTTGTCTTCTTCGTGATTCGCTCTCAGAATAAGAGAAAGATCACAACCATGTCCAGGGTCTCTGCGACCGACCTCTCCACACAATAGAAGAAAGTATATAAGATCGTGGAAGAATACTCAGATATCTTCTCCTCACCTACCAAGGTATCTCTACACTATCAGGTCAAGCACCCCATTGATCTGATCCCTGACGCACCACTACCCAATGGGCCTGTCTATCACCGCTCTCTGTTAGAGAATGAGAAGATCAAGCGACAGATCCAAGAACCACTCCACAAGGGGCACATCCGCCCCATCTCATCACCTTGCGAGAGCCCAATTGTGCTGGTACAAAAGAAAGATGGAACCTGATGACTCTACATTGATTACCGGACTCTGAATAAAATCACAGTCAGAAACTGGTACTTGATTCCCCAAATAGACGATCTCCTTGATCAACTCACGGGGGAGAAATACTTTAGTAATATTGATATGAAGTTTGGTTACCACTAGGTCCCGATAGAACAGACAGATGTATGGAAGACCACCTTCAAGTCAAAGGAAGGCTTTTTTGAATGGTTGGTCATGCCCTTTGGTTTGACAAATGCTCCAGCCACTTTCATGAGGATGATGGACGATATCCTACGACCATTCACCAATACTTTTGTAGTGGTGTATCTGGATGGCATTTTCATTTACAACAAGATTTGGGTCGAACACTTGCAACATATTCAACAGGTTTTGCACACCCTACGACAACACAAGCTATACGCCAACTTGGAAAAATTCTCCTTCGGCATGGACTGGGTCCATTACTTGGGCTACATCGTTGATCAACATGGTGTACATGTGGATCCAACCAAGATCCAAGTTATCTGTGACTGACCATCCCCAACTACACTCACTGAGCTTCAAAGCTTCTTTGGCCTTGCCAATTTCTACCACAGGTTCATGTTGGGATTCTCCCATATTGCATGGGCCCTCAGCCAAATAACCAGGGGTGGTGGTAAGGTGAAATTTGTGTGGGGTTGGTCCCAACAACAAGTGTTTGATGATTTGAAGCAACGCTTGTGTTCAACCCCAATACTTTCACTACCAGACCTGCAATAGCCCTTTGAGATCGAGACAGATTCTTCAGACTATGTTGTGGGCACCATTCTCACTCAACATGACCACCCAATGGCCTATCATAGTGAGACACTATCAGATGTTGTCCATAAGTACCCTACTTACGACAAAGAAATGTACTCCATTGTGCAAGCCTACTACTAGTGGAGACATCACTTTCTTGGGAAGGAGACAGTTATCCACACTAATCATAAGCCACTGCAGTTCATGCAGACACAAGGAAAATTGCAGAATGACTGCCATCAAAAGTGGTCCACATACTTGCAACAATTCCACCTCAACATCAAGTGTAAAATAGGAAGCACCAATTGTGTCATTGATTGCCTCAGAAGAATGCCAGTCGCGACTCTCACCACAGTACTAGACTCTTGCGGCCATGAGACCTCTAGATGGCCCCAACTCTATGAGACAGACCCAGACTTCGCCACCACCTACCAAATGTTGGGTGCAAACGCAGTTGTCGATAATTTCCATCTTCAGGATGGGTTGTTGTGTCGTCTGGGCCATATATGTGTTCCATCAAGCAAGCAAGCGAAGAAGATCTGGGAAGCCCACTATAGTTGGGTGGCAGGACACTTCGATGTCGAAAAGACAATGGCAATGCTATAGAAACATTTCTATTGGCTGAAACTTTGACAAGAGGTTAGCAAGTATATCAAGTTCTGCACTGCCTGAGTTATTGCCAAACCGACCACTAAGAAACAGGGCTTGTACACCCCTCTTCCTACTCATGACAGACCATGGGAATCCATCTCAATGGACTACATGTCGGGCCTCCCATCCACCAAGCGAGGAAATGATTATGTTTTTGTGGTTGTTGATCACTTTTCTAAGATGGCGATTATGGTTGCCTACAAGAAGAACATCACAACAAAGGCCACTACCAAGCTCTTCTTTGAACGAGTCTAGTAACATTTTGGAATCCCACAAACCATTGTATTAGATCATGATAGTCGATTTCTCAGCACATTCTGGTTGAGCCTCTGGTCACTAGTGGACACCAAGCCCACCAAATCCACGACCTTCCACCCCCAGACAGATGGCCAAACTGAGGTCGTAAATCGAATGATTGTGCATATCCTTTGCATGTATAATTTAAAGAACCCTCGCACATGGGATGAGAGCCTTCCCTATGTCCAACATAGCTACAACTGAGCCTTTCATAGCTCAACCGACCACAACCCCTTTCAGGTGGGGTTGGGATTCCAACCATTGGGTCCCATAGATGTTGCACTTCCCCTTGCGGTCACCTCGACCGACTCATCTCCTGCTCCAACTAAAGCTGACAAAGCCACCCGGTTCATTAAGCGAATCCAGCACATCCACCAACAAGTTCAAGATATCCTGCAGAAGTCCAATGACAAGTACAAGCAGGGCCATGATCAACATCGGGTGTCACATAAGTTTCAGGTGGGTGACAAAGTTTGGTTGCACTGGAAAAAAGAACGCCTTACAGGACCCCATCGGAAGCTTCTACCACTCCGTTATGGGTCGTACAACATCACCAATACCGTGGGGGATAATGCTTTTGAGCTCAACATTCCTCCTTTCCTTGGCCTGCACCCAATGTTCAACATGGATCTCCTTCGCCCTTATTTCCCACCATTATTGGACACCTCATACGTAACAGAACAAATGACACTAACAGAGCTCAACCCCAACTACATACAACATGAATCTAGTGATCAGATTGTGGACACATAGATCAAGGTCACTTGCCATCAAAGGATCCATCTTTATCGAGTTGTCAAAGTAGGGCAGCTCCTGCACCAAGGCAAGTGGCTCACCCAGGGCCAAATTCAACAGAAATTTCCTCATCAGATGGGGGAACTCAATGAAATGGAGACCATTGATTTCTAAGGAGGGAGGATTTATTCAGGTGGATATTGGTGGTCACCCACCTTTTCCAACTGGCTCAAAACAATTTTTTGGCAATTTTGGTAATTTACTATTTTTAGCATTTTTTCACTTCCGGAGCCATTTTGAGGCCCTATGTTGTAGCAAGAGTTGACTCTAGGCTGTAATAGAGCCAAGCCTTAGCACATTTTAAATGAAATAATAATATATCACTCGAAAATTGACTTGGGTTGCTGCAAGCCAATCCCTAAAAACCGGTTTAGAGTGTATTTCTAACCTAATACACTCAAAGAGGGCTCTCTCAATAGCCAAGGGCTCTTTACTTAAGAATATTTCATTAATCATAGTAAGAAGGCCAGATTTCTTATCGGACAAGATTTTTTGATAAGTTTGGTGGTTGCACAAATTTGAAAAGACCTATTGGGTGATGGAGTCAAGTGAAAACCAAAGAAAAGAGATAATAGCAATGATTGTATTACTTGTGGAAAATGAGGCAAAACAAGCCTATCTTTCAGCAATCGATAATCATGATATAATAGCAAAAAAATAAAAAGACCATTACAGTGAAAACATCTAACAAGGATGAATTTCCACTACAATTTTAGAGGAAAAAGACTAAAGGCTAATAACTAGATGCAGAGCACTTATCTTGAGTGAATTCTGACTAGTCACCATCGAAACACAACACATATCAATTGTGTCTAAGGAGCATGTAAAATGAATTCCAAACAAATTTTAACTCAGTTGATAAAGGAAGAGATAGACAATACAAAAATGACAAAACAAAGAACATACTGAAAGAATCGACAGTGATGAATCTCACAATATCAAGTGAACATGTCTCTCCTGTATTACTCCATTCCGGGTTTTCAAAATAACTCAGCTTTCAATAGGAGCCCTCTTCAAAAGAGGTTTTTTCTTTCCCCCCCTTGTTTTTTTGTACAATCCATCCTCATTATATATAACTTTTCTGTCTTGAGAAGATGAATCGTCATCGTAGGATTCTAACACCTAACTGACAGTAAACTAATTATTAACCATTTTTAATAGTAATCCGAACTGATTTATGTTAAAAGCACAAATAATTCATAATTTCCAGCGAACTGTCTATAGCAGTGCATGCATTTGATTCGCCTTCACGCGCACGAGTTGTAGTGATGGCCATTAAGGGACACATGTTCCTTATCTGAGCAAATCTCTATTCAGTCTGGAGCCAAGCTGGTAAGCCTTGGGTTGTCTGTCTAATCTTGTCCTTTTGAGGAGATTGTCGATTAAAGTTTCGAATTATGATAATTGCTATTAATTTTGCCCAGTTGCATGGAGATAAATCGGAGGCAACTTGGTAGTGGAAGAATTTCCTTTCCTATATAACATGGAATTTTCATAGTGATCCTCTGTATTAAACAACAATGCAGATCACACCTTCGTAACCTCTGCAACACAAAGATCACTGTGGGCACATCTTCCCAGCATTGCTCCTTGCTATCCGTGTGCGACTACGACTACTGGGTTTATAATTTACAAATGGAACCCTACCCATCAGTGCGATGAGTGTGACTGGAACCATGATTTCGGCCTTCGGGCTTCGGAGGAAGTGGCATATTGACGTTCTTCAAACGATGGTCAAAATCCCGAAATAGCGTGGTTTAAATTTTGTGTGGGTGCTCTTCGTGGTATTTCGTGCATGCAACCTGTGCTACCATCTGGAGACAACAGTATCCATAACTTGGCTAAGAGCTTCCATGACTTCGGTGGCTAGGAATATTAGGGTTAAAGTAATGTTTGATATGATCACTTTACTGACCATAAGCTCCTTGCAAATTTCAGCAATCTGCCAGGCTAAGGAATTGGTACAAGAACTTCAAGACGGTGTAAACTTTGAAACAAGTCATCCATGATCCTTTCAAATTTTGCCAATAATGCATCCCGCCTTGGACGTGCTTCTTCCATGCAAGGAATATTTTCATCATTTTAATCACAAGACTAGAAAGTTGCCTACACATTTCTCCATGTAACTTAGCATCATTAGCAGCTGACAAGAATTGCTCTATAGCAGCATCCATTATCCCTATCCATTTAAAAGGTAGAGTCAAATTGCATTACTTTAACATACAACCTCGGAAATAAATGAATGAGAGTCCTATTGTTGTGCCAAGGAGCTCCTGCCCCGCTTTAATAATTTCTGATTGCGATTTCTTGATATTGTAAATTTCCTTTTTGCTTATTTAACAGGTTCAAAAGCTCTGAAATAAAATCCTCTACTACCAACAGAAACTGATCCTCCAACAGGAAAGGACACTTTGCCAAATCTCAAGAGGTAGCAGAGGCAAAGTTCAAAGATTCCAAAAGCAACTGGACGAAGTAGTCATGTGACTTTCCTCATTCAAATCTTTGTGGTGGAAAACAAGTAGAAATAAATTCTACACCCTTTGCTTGCCTTTGTGGAAAGAATGACATATTAGAAGCATCTGCATATCACAAGTGTTATTGTGCCGCATTTAAAATAGAGATGTTACACTTACAATGAGAGACCTAGAACACGAACTTTCTTCCAAAAATGCCCTACAATGTCTTCAACAATATGATGCAAGTTAGAGATAATTTGGAGTTGAGATCCCTAGTTGATTAATAAGCTCGATGCAATCCTCAAACACATTTTGGATAAAGACATTGAGTAGAACAAATTCCAACATCTGTTACAACACCCTAAACGATGTTTTTTTGGGGGGAAATGGTTTGCAATATCTAAATTCCTTCAATATTTCCCCTAAAATGAATCTCCTCGACAATACCTTTCAAACGAGCTATCATACGCCTAAAACAAAGATCGTATGCAAAAGTTACGACCCCGGGAAATTGATGTACTAACTTACCCAAATGGGGCCCACATGACTTTTGGCGCTTCATCTCCTAGGGTTAGGTTTTTGGATGTCTAGGGTTTTGGGCATTCATGTTTATTGTAAAAAGGCCTTCAGAGCCTCATTGTAATCATCTTCTTGCGAATGAGAGCAACCGTCACATCTCTTCTCAGAGATAAGCCGCCACCATTCCAACAAGCTTGTTTCCGCTGCATTTTACAGTTTAAACTTATTTCCTTATTGAATAGAAAATCAATTTTACTGTATCTGTGTTCTTTTTTGTTAAGCAACTGTTAATAATATGTAGTCATTTCGTTCTACTCATAAAATCCGGATCACTCACTGTCACAATACAACCTGTTATTCTCTTGTTTCTTTCCCAATTCCTCCATAAACCTCTGTAACCAAATCATCTCTTTATTAGCCTCTGTAGCAACAACATACTTTGCCTCTATTGTTGAAAGTGCAACAACCTTTTGCATTTTCGAAATCCAACTTATTGTTGTTCCACCTACAGTAAAAACATACCCTGTGGTGCTCCTCCTGCTATATTTATCACCTGCCATATCTGACTCAACATATCTCAGTAGAACAGTGTCTAAACCTCCAAAACATAATGCATGAGTAGTATTACCTCTAAAATACTTGAGAATCCACTTTACTTCCTCCTAATGTTCTTTACCTGGATTGTTCATATACCTACTCACAACTCCCACTGCATGTGCAATATCTAGTCTTGTGCAAACCATCGCATACATCAAGCTGCCAACTATTGATGAATAAGGGACCTTGGACATGTATTCTATCTCCTCTTGTGTCTTGGGACACATTTCCTTAGTTAATTTTAAATGGTTGGCCAAATTTGTACTAACTGGTTTTTCATTTTTCATTCTAAACCTCTCCAACACCTTCTCTATGTACTCTCCCTGAGACAATGTCAATTTGCGATTTTTCTTGTCTCTTGTTATTCTCACACCAAGGATTTTGTTTGCAGCACCCAAATCCTTCATTGCAAATGAATTAGCTAATTTCTTCTTTAGCACATTTACATCCTGCATATTAGGCCCTACAACAAGCATGCCATCTACATACAATAGCAAGATAATATAGCTTCCATTTTCTAGCTTTTTAAAATAAACACAGTGATCAGAATGACATCTACTATAACCTTGTTATGTCATAAACCTGTCAAACTTCAAATACCACTGCCTTGGAGCTTGCTTTAGGCCATACAAACTCTTCTTTAACCTGCATACCAAATTCTCCTTCCCTTTGACCTCATACCCCTGTGGCTACTGCATATAATCTCTTCCTCCAAATCCCCATGGAAAAAAGTTGGTTTTACATCTAATTGTTCAAGGTGCAAATCTTCTACTGCCACAAGACTTAAAATAGTCCTAATTGAAGTCATTTTAACAACAGGAGAAAATATTTCATCAAAATCTATCCCTTTTTTTGTGCAAACCCCTTTACAAGAAGTCTAGCCTTGTATCGGTTTTTGCCTCCATCTTCTTCCTTCAACTTGTAAACCCATTTATTTTGTAATGATATTTTTCATGCAGGAAACTAAACCAAAACCCAAGTCTGGTTATTTACCAGGGAATCCATTTCCTCTTTCATTCCTTGCTCCCACTTCTTTTTAGTGTCTACCTGCATTGCCTCTTCATAACATTCTGGTTCACCAAAATCAGTCAACAATAAAAAATACAATGAAGGAGAGTATCATTCAGGGGGCCCACTTAACCTGGTAGATCTTCTAACAACACTTGCAGGATTTTGAGGTACATGTTGCTCCTGTTGTTGTACATTTTGATTTTCTAGTTCCTTTGGAATTTCTTTTTCAGTGATCTCATCAAGAACTGTGTATTTTGGTTTTTCTTTTTCCTGTTTCTTTCCCTGCAACTGATTTTTCTACATGACCTTCTCATTGAATTTGACATCTCTACTCCTAATGATTTTGTTATTTTAATAATCCCATAAGCGATAACCAAAATCATTAACACCATATCCAATAAAGGTACACTTCTTGGATTTTGCCTCAAGCTTTGTTCTATTTTCTTTATCAATATGGACAAATGATTCACAACTAAAAGTCTTCAAAAAAGAATAGTTTACCTTTTTACCTGTCCATGCCTCCTCTGGAATTCTACCATCTAAAGAGCTTGAAGGTCCTATGTTTATTAAGTAAACAAAAGTATCTACAGAATCTGCCCAGAACTGTAAGGGAAAACCAACATGCAATCTCATACTCCTTGCACGCTCCATGATTGTCCTATTCATCCTTTTCGACACACCATTTTCTTGTGGTGTTCCTGGAATTGTCTTCTCTCTACAAATCCCATGGAATGAACAGTAATCATCAAAATCCTTGGTGCAACATTCACCTCCATTGTCTGATCTGAGAAATTTCAACCTTCTTCCTGTCTCATTCTCAACCAAAGCTTTCCATTTCTTAAAAGTATCAAAAACATCAGATTTTTGTCGAATGCAATAAACCCAAGTTTTTCTAGTTTCATCATCAATAAAAGTAAGGTAATAACGAGATACACCAAGAGATGATACATGAGTTGATCCCCATACATCTATATGCACAAGCTCTAACCTTTCACTCTTCTTTTCTTTTCCGACTCTAAGAAATCTGACTCTCTTTTGTTTTCCAAAAACACAATGCTCACAGAAACCCAAATAAATTTGTTTAAGCTCTGGCAACAAATTTCTTTTGTGAAGTATCTACATCCCCTTCTCACTCATGCTTCCAAGCCTATGATGCCACAATGTTGTATCCACTCATGTAGAAGCTAAAGAGATAGAAGAGTTAGTATTACCAGTACATAAATACAATGTACCTACCTTCTCTCCTTTTATATCACCAATGATCCTTTGGTGACCTTCCTCACCTTATCTGTAAATATGGATATACAACCTTCGCTTGCCAACTGCCCTATTGAAATTAGATTTTTCCTTAGATTTGAAACATGTCTTACCTCTTTCAAAAACCATCGGTTTCTATTTCTTTGCTTTATTTTTACCTTTCCCATTCCAACAATTTTGCATGGTGCATCATCACCCAAATGAACCTGTCCAAAATCACCTTGAACATAATCTAGAAAATGTTTCCTATGGGGTGTGGCATGAAATGAAGCCCCTGAAT
>SNQJ01S0001255.1:11003-27751 GCA_010110895.2 Picea sitchensis
GAAAATGTTTCCTATGGGGTGTGGCATGAAATGAAGCCCCTGAATCTACTACCCAAGACTCAGAAATATTATCTACAGAAAGAATCAAAGCATCTTGTAACACATCACCTGTTACATTTGCTTCCTGATTTTTCTCATGTTGTCCATCTCCTTGTTTCTTTGGAGCTCTGCAGTATTTCTTTAGATGTCCTTTCTTCCCACAATTACAACACTCTATCTTTCTAAATCTGGATTTGGATATGCCCTTCCTAGAATTCTCACAGTTCCCTGATCCCTTTCCTCTATCCTTTTGTCTTCCCCTGTTCTCCATGTTCAACGCATTACCTGATGTCTCACCTATGCTTTTCCGTCGCATTTCCTCTCTAAGGATAACACCAACAACATCATCAAATTTTAAAGTGTTTGAACCAGAGACAGAGTTACTTACAACCATGACCAATTTGTTCCAACTTTCTGGCAATAAACACAAGATTAGAAGAGACCTGACCTCATCATCAAATTCCACTTTTACAGAACTTAGTTGATTAGTAACCATATTAAATTATGCAACAAACCCACCTTCTGACATCTTCACATTAAATAATCTCTTCATTAGAAATACCTTATTGGACGTCGAGGGTTTTTCATACAGTTTAGATAATGTGTCCATCATGTCCTTCGTTGTCTTTTCTTTCGAAATATTGAAAGCCACCGACGCTGTCAGGCTCAACTGTATCATTCCTAGTGCCTTTCTGTCAAGAACCTCCCATTCTTTGTCCTTCATGGTCGTCGACTTCTTTGATATTCCACCCAATGGTATGAATAGATCATTCTGATATAAATAATCTTCCATCTGCATCTTCCATAACTGGTAGTTTTGCCCGTTAAATTTCTCGACCCTAAACTTTCCATCTTCCGCCATTGCTCCCACTCGAACCAGGAACCCTCTTTTCCTGCTAGTTACCTTTCGCTCTGATACCAGTTGTTAGAAAAACAGGATCACGAAGCAATAAAACAAAATAAATGCGGAAATAAAACACATAAGATACACAATACAATAGAGACACGGATATATGTGGTTCACCCAGTGTGGGCTACGTCCAACATAGAAATTGTCAAGTCCTTCCTTTATTATTATCTGACAAATGAAGGGATACAACCTACAACAAACCCATTGTAACTTCCTCTTCTTTCTCTCACAATCTCCTATCTCAGAATACAATACTCTCCATGGTACATAGTCGCAATACATTTTCCTCATAAAACAGGGTTTCCTTCTAGGGAAACAAAACCCTAACATAACTTCTACCGTCAGATCTGCGACCTTATAATGAACAGTCCAGATTAACAATGAAATTACAATATACATTTATAAGGCAATTTTTCCTTCGAGGGCTTCGTCCCCAGACCCCGCAGAGGGGGTAACCCCCCTCTGCACTCCCCCGCGTGGAGGAGTGTACATTCTTCTGGGGTGTAAAGTCTTGATGGGGTATAAACATGACTGAAAACAAAGACCTCTGAATCAGGAAGATAATCAGGCTCCAAAACCAACACAAAGTAATAATAAAACTGTGAGGCCTGGACTCATATACAACATGATGTTTCCATAAATAAGGTTGTTCCAAAGGAACATTACAAACTTTGAGAGGAGAAACATCACACAATACCTCGTCTTTGAAGGGATTGATGTCATACGTCAGGTGACACTGTTTGCTGACGTAGAGATCACTTCCTTGGCAAAGCCATCCAATGGTGTAGGGTTGCGGGTGCGGCATTATCGTCAGGGCTAGCCACTTGATGACCTCTACTGAGATGAGGTTCTTATGGCTACCGCTATCAATGTTGAAGTGCATCGGGGTGCCTTTCACCCACATCTGTGAATGGAAAAGGCGCTTGCCTTCCTCTGGCTCATCTCGTTCACCAGGATGGAGCTTGGTGGTAGCAACAGTGGAACTAGGCTCCACGTCAATGATCCATATCCCCCTTTCTGGTTCTGACTCAGAGTCAGAACCCACATATGATTTAGAGGCTATCACCTCAGCCACCAACAATTTCTTTGAGCAACAATCAATAGTGTTACGCCAGGGGCTCTTATGGAAGTCACACCACTTCCCGATATCTCTCTTTATCTTTCTGATGTCCTTTGCTTGTGGCTTGGACTGGTTGTCCTGAGGTTGTACATATTTTCTCTGTCCTTTGTTCTGCGGGTTGGGGCCACCCTTTCCTTTCTTTTACTATGAGGGGTTCCCATGCCCAAATTGTCGTGTCTTTTGTTTAAGCTTATGTTTGATTTTGATGGCATATTGATAGGTCGCGCCCAAGGATGAGATGTCTAGAAACTCCATCTAGACCTAGATGTATATAGGAAAACCACCGTGATACTTGAGCATGAGCTATCACTCAAAATATTTGATAGCCATCTTGGTGCGCGAGGTATTGAATATATTTGTGAACTCCGACACTGCTTGGTCTCTTTCATGTCGTAGTGTGGTCCATTTTGTATACAGGTCATCATAACTTCTGATAGAGTAGTATTGTTCCTTAATAGCATCCTTGAAGGACTCCTAGGTGACAACGACTGTAAATAATAAGGGTTCCTTTGTTTCCTTTTTCTCACAGAAATTTTCTCACCAACCTTTGACACGGGGAACAACTTTGAGGAGAGCAAAAGTAATCTTTTCTCTAATTGAAAAGTTGTGGACAGAAAAATACCCTTCTAATAGATTCAACCATTTGTCTATAACATATGTGTCTATCTGGCCTTCAAATATAGGAATATCAAAGTTGATATGTACCTTGAATGGGGTGGCGCCTCCGCTTGAGGAAGACGCGTCGTATGTTGGTAGCCGTCGAAGGATTTGTGCAAAACTATCAATCATATTGTTTCTCTGTTGCATGAGGGATTCCTCGAGCAACATTTTGAAAGGATCTTCTATCCCATCAAATTTATTTTCTCCCTCCATGAGAGGTCACTTGGGCGTGCGAGAGATTTTGTCCTCAAGATAAATAAGCTCGAGACCCAATTCTTTGTACCCTGACCTTATCGGGGACATGCATTAAGAATGACAAGGAATAGACCACTTTGATACCACTGATCCATATTTTATGAGCATAACGAAATGAAAACAGATTAATATTATGCTTAACACAAAATAATAGAGATATAGTAAAACTAGCTTCTATTCAATAAGGAAATATGTTGAAACTGTAAAATGTAGTGGAAAACAAACTTGCTGGAATGTTGGCGGCTTATCTCTGAGAAGAGATGTGATGGTTGCGCTCATTCGCAAGAAGATGAGTACAATGAGGCTCTGAAGGCCTTTTTACAATAAACATGAATTCCAAAACCCTAGACATCCAAAAACTTAACCCTAGGAGATGAATCGCCAAAAGTAATGTGGGCTCCGTTGGGGTAAGTTAGTACATCAACTTCTTGGGGTCGCAACTTTTGCATACGATCTATGTTTTAGGCGCACGATATATCCTTGGAAAGTTCTATCCGAGGACCGCACATGTTGCTATCATACTAGTATTAAGTTTACAATCTAATTGTGGCGAGCCCTGAAAACATTGTTTCAGGCCTCAAAATGGCCTCGGAAGTCGAGGACCCGAAAACTAGGAAAAAATTTCCAAACTGGAAAAATGCCCAAATGAACCAATTGGAATAGGTGGGAGGCCACCGACATCCATATGGATCAATCCTCCCCCCTAAGGAAGCAATTGTCTTCATTGCATTGAGGTCCCCCATCAGATGAGGAAATTTCTATTGAATTTGGCCACGAGTGAGCCACTTGCCTTGGTGTAGGAGTTGCCCTGCTTTGACAACTTGATAAAGTTGGATCCTTTTTTGTCGAATGCCCTTGACTTGTGTATCCACAATTTGATCATTGGATTCCTATTGCATTCAGTCAGGGTTGAGATTTGTTGGTATCAATTGTTCTGCTATCTCTAAGGTGTCTAATAATGGTGGGAAATATGGCCGAAGGAGAGCCACGTTGAACACTAGGTGCAGGACAAGGAAAGGGGGAATGTTGAGCTCAAAAGCATTGTCACCCACTACCTTGGTGATGGTTTAAGGTCCATAACGAAGTGGGAAAAGCTTCTGATGGGGCCCTATAAGGCATTCTTTATGAAAGTGCAACCAAACTTTGTCTACCACCTAAAACTTATGTGGCACTCGATGTTGATCATGGTGCTGCTTGTACTTGGCATTGGACTCCTATAAAATATCTTGAACATGTTGGCAGATATGTTGGATCCACTCAATGAACCAAGTGGCTTTTTTATCTTCAGTTGGAGCAGTGGACGAGTTGGTCAGGGTGGTCGCAAGGGGTACTGCAACATCCATGGGCCCAATGGTTAGAATCCCAACCCCACCTAAAAGGGGTTGTGGTCGGTTGAGATATGTAGGGCTCAGTTGTAGCTATGTTGAACATAGGGAAGACTCTCATCCCATGTGCGCGAGTTCTTGGAATTGTACATGCGCAGGATATGCATGCTCATCCAATTGATGACCTCATTTTGGCCATCTGTCTGAGGGTGGAAGGCAGTGGATTTGGTGAGTTTGGTGTCCAAAAATAACCATAGGCTCGACCAGAATGTGATGAGGAACCGACTGTCCCGATGTGAGATAATGTTTTATGGGATTCCAAAATGTACCCATACTCGTTCAAAGAAGAGCTTTGCAGCGGCCAGAATTTCCATCTTGGAAAAGCGAACAACCACAAAAACTCAGTCATTTCCCCTCTTGGTGGATGAAAGGCCTGAAATGTAGTCCATTGAGATGGATTCCCATGGATTGTCAGTAGTAGGCAGAGGGGTGTGCAAGCCTTGTTTCTTAGTGTTCATCTTGGCAATAGTGCAGGTAATGCAGGACCTGATATACTTTCCGACATCTTGTCAGAGTTTTGGCCAGTAGAAATATTTATGTAGCACTGCCACTATCTTTTCGACGTTGAAGTGTCCTGCCACTCGATTGTAGTGGGATTCCAAAATCAGCTTCGCTATCTCACTCGATGGAACATAGATATGGACCAGATAGCACAACAACTCGTCGTGAAGATGGACATTAAAGACAAATGAGTTTGCACTCAACATTCGGTAGGTGGTGGTGAAGTTAGGGTCTGTCTCATAGAGGTGGGGTCATCTGAAGGTCTCGTCACCCCAAGAGTCTAGCATCGTGGTGAGTGTCACGACTAGAGGTCGAATGAGGAAATCAACAATTCGGTTGGTACTTCCTATTTTATACTTGATGTTGAGGTGGAATTGTTTCAAGTATGTGGACCACTTCTGATGGCAGTCATTCTACAATTTTCCTTGTGTTTGCATGAACTGCAGTGGCTTATGATCAGTCATGATGATTGTCTCCTTTCCAAGAATGTAATGTCTCCACTAGCGACAGGGTTGCACAATGGAGTACATTTCTTTCTCATAAGTAGGGTACTTACGAACAATATCTGATAGTGTCTCACTATGATAGGGCACAGGGTGGTCATGCTGAGTTAGAACGATGCCCACAACATAGTCTGAAGCATCTGTCTCGATCTCAAAGGGTTGTTGCAGGTCCGGTAATGAAAGTACTGGGGCTGAGCACAAGCACTAATTCAAATCATTGAACACTTGTTTTTGGGATAGGCCCCACACAAATATGGCCTTACCACCACCCCTGGTTACTTGGCTGAGGGCCCATGCAATATGGGAGAATCCCAATACGAAGTTGCGATAGAAATTGGCAAGGCCCAAGAAACTCCGAAGCTCAGTGAGTGTGGTTGGTTCTGGTCAGTCACGAATGACCTATATCTTGGCTCAATCCACAAGCACACCATGTTGATCAATGATGTAGCCTAGGTAATGTACCATGTCCATTTCGAAGGAACATTTTTCCAAGTTGGCATATAGCTTGTGTTGCCGCGGGGTGTGCAAAACCTATTGAATATCCTGCAAGTGTTATGCCCAAGTCTTGTTGTAGATGAGGATGTCATCTAGATATTGTTGTAGGAAAATTCCCCTGTGGAAAGGTGAATATCCTCTTGGATTCTAGACCCCTACTACCAGGACAGAAAGATGATAACATTGGACACTAACATTCATTTAAATGTAGTTAAACTAGTCAAAGGGAAAAGAGGAAGAAAGTATGGTGTACCTTTTTCTGAAGCTTGTCCTCGCTTAATCCAAGCTAAACTTGATCTCCAAGCTCCTTAACGATATATGCAATCCAATAGACAATGAAGAAAACACAAACTTCCTACTCTATCAAGATTAGTTTAAACTAAATTTATCAATAGTAGACAAGTATATGCAACAACACACAAACTTGAAGGAAATAGGCCAAGCATATATTAATGAGAACATTACAAGGAACTTACAATCTATAGATGCAGTTGAAACAACCTCTCCAACTCCTCCTTGTCTAACCCCTTGCTCGAAATATCCACTATCATAATGACAATACTTTTTGTTGATTATTCTCCTCCTCTTCACCATGAGAATGCTTCTTTTTATAGGCTTTGAGAGGCTCAACCACCTTAGTTATATTTGGAATAAGTTGAGGATATGACTCCATCAGTTGTGGCATCTCCCTTAGATGCAACCTAAATCTTGGATTTGAGCCAAACCAACTCAGATCATCTTTAGTTGTCTTTAGAGATAAGGGGGATTTCTTCCCATGATTCTCTCAACCTATCGACGCTCCCTCAAAACTGGAAATAGAGCACTACAATGCTCCCTGCTAAATGGACAGGGAGCGCTAGCGCTCCCTTCACATGAGCAGGGGAGTGTTGATCTTCCAAAAGTTAAGATGACCATTTCTCAAGGCAAAACATTTTTCTTAGTTTTTCAAATGATGTGTTTTCCCCTTCCAACATGTTCTAGAGGATGTATCAAGTGTTTCCATGGTGTCGTTCACAATGTGACATATGTAGAACAAAAATGTGACATTTACAACACTTATGAAAAAAGTGAGACACTTGCGACAATGAGAATGTGATATTATTGAAGTGAGGAATTTTGATGTGTAACAGATTGCCCCCCAAACTGTGAAGTTAGAAGACGGAAGCTGATGACTGAAAAACTTTGTATATTTTCGAAGAAAGGGTATGGAGTCAGAGAACTTGGTAGAAGTTCCAAAAAAACATCAAACAAATGTGATCATGTGTTTCAAACCCACGGTAGGCATACCTATGCTTGAGTAAAAAGGAACTTAAGGTATGGCCGCCAATAAATACACTACAGATCCATGATGATACTAAGGGAATAGCCACCAAAGATACAACGTGGATCTATACCTCCATGACATGAACTGATCGTAACCACGAGAAATACACAGTGGAGCTACGAGATGATAAAACATAGCCACAAACCAATATAATGTGGATCTATATGACAATATATATATATATATCAACATGCTCAAATGATCTCCTTCACAGCCTTGAGAAAGCATATAACAGAGTGAATGCTCAACCCAGGGTCTTCGTCCTAATCCCAATGTGGTACGAATCTAGCCATTTGAATAGATGTTTTGATGTCAAACATGGTATAAACCACTTGATTATCTGTCATTGAGGTAAACCATTAACAAGTGCGAGGGAAAACACCAATGATGTCAATAAATCCCAAGGTACCCTAGTACAATCCAACAAATGTGAATAAATGAGTTGAAGTCGAACATTTGTGGAATCATCCAATCAGAGGTCAATGATGTAAACCTACTGTCGGAGGCGAGGAGGCCTACCATTGAGGCATGTAGGTTCCAAGGTACTAACTGGTTTCTAAGTCTAATTCCCAGATAATGTGTTGAAGTCTACAGGAAAAGACTCGTCGAAGGAGGGCCTTGATGTACCCCCCATCATCGACACGAAACTGACATAGGAAAGAGTTGTAATATGGTGAATCGAATGAGTGTGGACTGACACGGGTATTGAAACTGGAAATTTGTGATGATTGACTCTCAAGGAAGATACATCCCTTGAACACTGAGGCACGACATGACTTGGCACATAAACGTAACGTGGACCAAAACATAGTGCAACGGACCTGTGACATTCGTCAGATGAACCAAAGGAGTGGAAAGACTCATATAATTGGTTCAATGTAGAGGTTTAGCGGATTATCCAAGTGTTCTAAATGAAGGTGAAAACAATTGTCATGTTTAAGGGCAACTGCAAGAGTGACTTGTAACAATTCTAAAAGACAACTTGACTTACTTCCTTCAATTTTTTTCCCCCATGCAGATAGACAAGTACCTCTTTTTATTTTTATGAGCTCAAGGAGAATAACACATGCTCGATATAACTCACCTTAGGTAACTCCCTCTTCCTTTGTTTAACAAAGTGGAAAAATTAAGGGTCTAGTCCCATATGGATCCTTCAATGTGTGATTTTAGCGAGTCCAGAGAAGGAAAAATCGATGGTTTTTCATGTTTAGAGAGTCTGAAAAGAACTTAAAGGCGACTCCAAGGTTGTCCTTTTTCATAATTTTAGTCTTCGAAGTTCAAAAAAGAGATAAATTGCTACTCGAGAGACACCCTTTAAAACCTTTTAATGAGTGTGAAAGGAAGAAAGATCACTCGATGATCTTTTCATATTTAGAGAGTCTGAAAAGAGCTTAAAGATGACTCCAGGGGGTTCCTATTTCGTGTAACCTTTACGAGTCCGAAAAAGTGATAAAAGTCTACTCGGTTACATTCTCATGTTTTTTCGAGCGCGGGAAAGAACAAAGATTATGCTTGTCAGTGTCACAAGGTTGTCGAAAAGATGTTGCTTAAAAACCTGTAAATATAGACAGTTTTGGGCCCAAAGCATTAGTAACTCCTAAAAAATGATTAAGAACCCCCAAAAAACTTTATATTAGTGAGAAATGGAAAAAATCAAACCTATCAAATAGTGAAATAGGTTAAGAATTTCATTTACCAATTGATTTTTACCAAATTCTTCTATATTTGGAATTTTCCACCTTTGGGAGGCGATTTTCGAGCTATGAGTACGGTATTTGCGGTTGACCATTTTCAATTCTATCTGGACTAGGTTAGTCATCTTGCCTTTACAATCATTTTTTATGGTTTAATTTTGTGTTTTAACTTATATTTTGGGTGTTCTGGGCTCCTTGGGAAGCCCTAGGCGCCAAACCAGATCAATGCTCCCTCAAAGGGATGAGGGGAGCACCGATCGAGATATCAGTGCCCTGGTGAAATGCCTAGGGAGAACTAGTGCTCCGTTGGTAGATTTAAGGGAGCGCTGGCACAAAACTAATTTGTTTTTGTATTTTGGGCTAAAAAGACACAATTTTCTTCCATAAAAAGATGACTAAAGATGTTTAAATGGTTGTATTTGCAGATTTCACTAGTCATTTAGCCATGATAGAGTGGAAAGAACGCGAACACAAGATCGATGACATTTCCTCTTTACAAAGCCCTCAAGAAAGGGCAGCTTTGCGAAATTACGGTCTACTCAAGTATTTTAAGTTCTAGAACATGAGGAAAGAAGTACTATTACTTGAGTACTTGATCGACTTATGGGAAGATGTCGAACAAACATTTCTCATTGGACCACACATGCTCGAGATTGAGCTTAACAATGTTTACTTTCTGATGGGGCTCTCGAGGAGAGGGGCTTCTATCATCTTATTTGGACACCGGGCAACTCCTCAGCCAACTGAGGCATATGTTGTTGAGCACTGTATACCAAGATCGTGATTCGTAGGTGGTCAAATCATGATCAAAGATGTAATGGATTTGGCACTTCGGTCGATTCTATTCGCCATCACCAAATTGGCGGGTAGTACTAGCACTCATCTAGCTTCGAAATCACAGATGTCATATGCTTTACAATGTGTAGAGCCTAGGTTGTTTAACTGGAGCGCAGGGTTTCTTCAAAATGTGAAGGAACATATATCGAAGTGCAGGACAGATAGAAAAAAGCAGTTTGGATATGGATATTTTCTAGTTTTATTTTTCTTGGAGCGAGTTCCCCTGATGTAGCCACATGTTGCGTTGATAGCACATCCTACGACTGAGCCACATATGGAGAGATGGACCAGTCTATCCCCAAGATTGGGGAATGAGCCCTCAACATTTAGATTTATAGTTGATTTCTTCTCTTGGTGGAGGAGACAACTAGTTGTTATCGAGGATTTTCCTTATGCTGGAGTGGACTTTCGAGGTAGTGCAAAATTGGTGCTCCCCGAGGGAATTCAGTGGGGATGCATCAGGTAGGAAACTAAACCTTGTCATGTATTTTTGTTTTTGTATTTTATATTGTTTTTGATGTGTATAATGAGGGATATAAAGATATTTTTGTTTCATCATGCAGACAGAGGCGCATCACGTCCGGTAGAGATGACAACACTGGGGCATTGTGGAGATGTACAGGTAGCATTAGAGCACGAGGTTGCAATGGGAGGACTTTGAGAGGTTGAGAGGAACCTATGAGGTTTGACCATGGGTGTCCCACCTCTCAAGAGGAGAGATGTGCCTCTCCATTTGCAGAGACACACACTTGGAGTTCCTGAGAGTCTTAGCCACTTGCTTCGTCGAGTGGCTCGTGCAGTAGTGTGCTTCACATAGCACAACATGATACAGGAGGATGACTAGGATCCTCGGTAGATTTTGTAGTCTTTTATGATGATGTCATGCATGAAGGCCCAAAATTTTTACCCAATTATGTACTTTTTGACGATGTATTTTAAAACAAACTTTGCCATTACGCATATATATATATATATATATATATATATATATATATATATATATAATAAGTTTTGTGGTGCCTATCGATGTTGCATTTTATCTTATGTGATGTTTTTGTGTACATGTGATTCATGTTTTTTTTACAAATGTTTTATCTATGCGCAAGATACCGATCCAATGTGTAATTAGCTAATGAATCTGATGTTGTATTGAGTTCTCTCGGTATATGTCTGTATTGTATAAATTCAAACGATCTTTTGAGACGACGAACTCTCAGGTGGAGACGTAGTAAGACAAGGTTGTGAATGGTGTAATCTCGATTAAGCTGATAAACCACGAGTTGAGAGTCTAGGTTAATAATCAGATGAGTTATACCTGGAGAGGAAGCTTCAGTTAAGATTCTGATGATGACATGATATTTTTCCATGTTATTGGTTGTCGGTCCCAGACAAATTCCTCCTAAACTCACCAACTCACCAGAGTGGTAAATGACCCAAGTTGCAGAAGCAACATTCTAAGTGTGTCGACTAGCGCCACCCGCAAACCCGACAATGGGAAAGAGAGATGTCATATGCGCATGCAATCATAAGACACAGTATAAGAAGCTAAGACAAAACTCATACATGCAAGAGAAAAGACACACCAAATCAAAAGTATATAGTACAATAGTGTACAAAGCACACATGTCAAATGTTCTATGCATAATACTTCTTGAGGTAAAGCCCGTTTCGGGGCTCACCAAGAGATATTCCATCGTAATCGACTAACTCGTAGGCGCCTCTATGTAATACACATTTTATGATATAAGGTCCATGCCACAGAGGTTCTAAATTTATTGTCCCCAACTTATCATGAGCTTGGTCATAAACTAGGACCAAGTCTCCTTCTGGAGAAGCACAAGGTTGAAATGATTTATTATATTGACTCTTCATTCATTTTTTATATGTCTCGTTAATGAGAGAAGCATCGCGACATGTTTCATCCAACTTGGTTAAATATAGGAATCGTTCCTCTTCAACAGAGGTATGAGGCAGGAGTTCCATGGTAAGTTTAAATGAAGGGATATCACACTCGATTGGTAACACCGCTTCTATGCCATATACCAACCAAAATGGAGTGAATCCAATTGTAGTTTTCACTGAAGTACGGTAGGCCCAGAGTGCAGAGAAAAGTTGTAGGTGCTAAGAGGTTTTGTTTATTCCCACCATGTGTTGGAGCATAGTCTTTAGGACTTTGTTGATAGCTTCAACTTGTCCGTTTTCTTGAGGATAGTAGGGGGATGAGTTTTCATGGAAAAAACCCAACTTGACGTGCAACTCACTCATCATCTAGTTCTGGAAATGTGAGCCATGATTAGTGACAATGGCTTGTGGGACACTAAAGCGAGTGATGATGTGGTTAAAAATAAAGAGTGTTGCAGTATGACCATCGTTAATAAATGTAGGCATAGCCTCAACCCATTTAGTGAAATAATCAACGACAACGATGATATAACCGTGCCCCGCGACTAAGGTAGGATTACATTGCATAAAATCAATGCCCCATTTTGTGAAGGGGTTGACAACGACAATGGGATGCAACAAAGCAGCGTGGGTACCTGCTTTCTTCTGAAAAAATTGACAGGGTGGGCATCGTTTGACGACCTCTATACAATCTTTGAAGGTAGAGGGCCAAAAATAACTGGCACGTAAGATTCTTTGGGCTGTAGCCATCCCAGAAAGATGACCGCCACAAGCTCCAAGGTGACAGTCATGCAAAACACATTCAGCCTCATCGTGGGTTAAACAACATCATAGGACAATATCAATACCACGACAGTACAAAGTGTCATCGATGATAAGGTAACATTTAGAATGGTGGCGGATATGATGACATTCGTCACGTGAAATATCGGTTTGGAAACATTGGGTTTGGAGATAGATAAGAATATATCCATACCAAGGATCAAATGTGCTAATGAGGAACATAGATTCATCGAGAAGAGAATCATTGGGCTCAATATCCTCATTAGTATAGGGAAGATCGCATATTAGTTCCGCAAAAACCAACGATTTTTTAGCTTTTGATTTGGCAAACTCGAGATCGAATTCTTGAAGAATGACGATCCATTTGGAATATTTTCCCCCAAGGACTTGACGTGTTAAGATATGGTACATGGGGTTCTATTCTGCGATTACCGTGGTAGTGCGTAGTATGATGTAGTGGTGAAATCTTTGGACGACAATGATTGCAACTAGAGCCAAGTTCTCAACATGCGAATATCGGAGCTCAGGACTGGATAGACTCGAGATGTCGATAGCAATTGTAGAAGATATGTTACCGAAATTCACCTTAGAAGTAGTGTCCTGGGTAAGTATAAGAGATTGGGGAGAATCGATAACACCGTCAAGAAAGATAGAGTGTATATCTTTCTCAATTGCATCTAGATTAGGAAGAAAATATGAACGATTATGGTTATCATCCCAAGGTACCTCTTCGATACTAAGAATTTCCATAATGGATTCGTCTGATGGAAAAATCCATAGGATGTAATCGAAAGTAGAGAATAGGGAATCCAACAAATATGGCAACGAGTAAGTGTTGGATGCCTATAGATGTTGGTCGTCCAGTGAGGGAGAGGTGGATTGGATGGCATTGTATGAAGCCTCAATAGGACTAAGTGGCATAGTGTCACCTAATGCATCGAATTCCAAAGGACTAGGCACAACCCAAGGATCATATGATTCATAAGATTGATATGCCATAGTCGAGATCATATTGATCATGGAAATATGTTGCGAGGTGGGAGGAAGTAGTGTAGGGAAGGTACCCATAAGGGAAGAGTCTTTTAAAATACCTACACCTACACTTTCATAAGTGATATTAATATCTCCCAAGAAAGGAATGTTGTTGGTTACAGGAGTACGAGTGTTGGGGGTACAATAATCTAACTGATCGATAGTGACAATTTTACCTTGATAGGGGAATTGTACACATCAAAACACCAATGAAGCAATGACAATCATGGCATAAAACCAACTTCTTCCTAACAACAACTTGTAATCAAGGGGAGCATTGACTACCTCTACATCGACAGAGACAGTCTTTCCTCCCAATTGAACAGCTAAGGACTGCAAGAGTTTGTGAGGACGAAAACCTCGCTCATCGAATGCTCATAACATTGTAGGGGATTGATTAAGTGTAGGTGATTTCAACCCTTTCCAACAATGTAACGACATGACACAAGTGGAAGCTTCCTCATGCAATATGGTGCGATGAATGTGTTGGTTATGGACAACAACATCGATATGAAAAGCAAGCTAGTGAGAAAGTTGTGACTTGAATTTATCAAGGTTAAACATGATATTATTCGACGACTCGCGATCGATTGTACCGATGGAAGCCAAGAGTGCTCTACGTTGACTTGGACAATGTTGTTGAACTTCGAGAGTAGACATATCACATGGTGCTTGAGCCAAATATTCAACTATGTTGTAGTTTTGGGCGGCACATGAACTAGGATTAAAAGTTGATTTTCGAATAGTGCTCTTGGGAGGGCGTAAAATAGAGTCGAAAGTAGGTTTCTCAATTTGAAGTGGTCCATATTGAGGAGTAACAGTGGCGGGAGGTGGATCCGATGCAGTGTCGTTAGTGACCTTCTCTTTATCAAATTTAGACGGTGTGTCATACGTTGTAGTGTGAGTGGTTAAATAAATCCCATTAAACATATAAATATGGGCACTCGAAGAGGCTTTCTCACTAGGAGAATCACTGGGATCGCCCCTTACTAGAGGGGCATGAGCTTGTGCAACCATGGATTGCTGCTAAGGGAAAGGTTGTGTCAACATAGTGGGTTGGGAATTCCCTTCGAAAAGTTTTGCAACTTCATCGCGATGAGGACAGTCTCGGGTGTAATGATCATCACCACAAATGAGACACTGAAATTTCAGTTTTTGCCGTGATTGTTTCTCAAGAGCAGGTCGTTGAGTTGGTGTTTTTGCATTTTCATTATTATTATTGTTCTTTTTGGGTGTATTTTTCATTTTCTTCTTTCCCCCGGATTGTTTTGAAGAGGCATATTGAATTGCATTCACCTCAGAGATTTGAGTCGGGGGGGAGGTAGAGGAGAGTGAGGTCGAACTGGTGACAGGCGCAGAAATAGAGCGATTAGTCGAGTCGTCCGACTATGATGAAGATTGGGTTTTGACGACACCGATAATTCCACCTGCATGAGCCGTGGAAGATGGTTTGGATGGATTGGTGGACGTGCAAGGAACATTTGGTGTCAAATCATACAATGTACCGGATTGGGAATAAACCAAATCTAGGTATTGAGCACGAGCGATGGATTCTTCCTCAGTGACAACACCACCCATGGTGATGTCACGAGCAATTGGGGGTAAAAGATATTTAGTAAACCATTTTGCCAATAATTGGTCAAGAATGGTCGCTTTGATCAACCTTCATCGTCGTCTCCACTCATGAATGTGATCAGAGATATGTACGGAGTTCGTTTGATGAAGTGAATTTAGGAGTTCTATTCCAGTCTCGTAACAGATGGGTAATTGAAAATGCATGAGAAAATCCATGGCCAGAGAGTTGAAATCTTGAAAAGTACCACGTTGGAGTTCAATGTACCATTTGGATATTGAGCCCATGAGTGCTCGCTGGAAAAGACACAACTGGATAAAATCATCCATCAGTGAATTCGATGAACACCATAGATGAAACTTCATAACATGGTTGTTCGGGTATTCTATAATTTTACCATCAAATTTGTGGATTTCAGAAGGTAATTTAGCAGGAATTACTGGCCAAAAAGGAAAATGTAGTATTGGATCATTTGTCAACTGAGATAAATGTGGTAGATCTAGTGTGGCTAGGAATGGTAGTTGTCGGTTAACCTGAGGATGATGTCGGTGTGGCATAGGGACACTAGTAGGGCCATAAAATGGATGAGGTGGATAATTGTAACTAGTAGGCCCTCCTGTATACGGCTGTTGTTGGCTAGTATAGGCAGGATTCAGTTGTTGTTGAGGAATGTTCATGAAAGGAGGGAAACCCGGTTGGTTCTAGGGAGAATAAACATTGTATCCCATGGGAGGATAGGTCAATCGATTAGGTTGTGGTGGATAAACAGTTTTACCTTGAGGGGGGTAGACAGTTTGTCCTTGTGGAGGGTAGACAATTGACCCTTGGGGAGGATAAGATCATTGTCCTTGAGGATCCTAAGTGGGATTCAGGACACTCAGAAAAGGTTGTCCAAAATATAATCTAGAAAGAATAGGATTTGGTACTCATCCTTGTGGGTTAGGGTATGATGGCCCTCCTTGATAAGGTTGATGAAACGTACCTCCTTGGGGTGGTCCCCAGGATTGTGAAGGATTTCCAGAAAAAGGAGGTTGCCCCCCTACCATAGCTTGAGTGACAACTAGGGTTTTAATAATAAAAGGGGGTTGCCCCCCAGTGGGTATGTGTAATAGTGGTTGTCCCCCAAGAGGGATAGATCCACTAGACGATGGTTTCCCCCAAGTCGGGATTTGTCCCGCAGTTGAGTGTGTGTTTATGGAAGGGTTCTACATTTGTGATGTATAGGTGTTCCAACAGGATTATGTGGAACATAAGCAGCTGTAGGTTGAAAAGGTGGTGTGGTAGGAGTAATCGTCAAAGTAACCTGTGTATGACTAGGCATTACGACTCCGATGTTACTTTGGACTTGTATTGACGTAGCAGTAGGATTGAATACTTGTTTGATAGGATGTTCAATAGTCTGATTGGATGGTCCTGCCTCGACACCAATAGAGGTAAGAGGGTTAAGAGGTGGTTGACTAAATTGAATTGTTAGTAAATATCACGTTCCGATGGAGTTCTCCAAATGGAATGAACATGTGTCTATTGTAGATTTACTGTTAGAAAAACAGGACCACGGAGCAATAAAATAAAACAAATGCAGAAACAAAAACTCAGAAGACACACAATACAAGAGAGACACAAATTTACGTGGTTCACCCAGTGTGGGCTACGTCCACCAGAGAAATTGCCAGGTCCTTCCTTTATTATTATCCAGCAAATGAAGGGATACAACCTACAACAAAACCCGCTGTAA